>VZTX01011455.1:15124-42002 GCA_013400915.1 Pardalotus punctatus
CTGGCTAAAAAGAGGTGTGTACACCCATTGTTTTGATGTCTTCTCAAATATGTTTTCACAGAGGTGTAACTAACATCTCTAATTGGCCCAGGTTTGGCCAGCAGCATGTCCATCATCTTCAGAGCCATCAGAAAGTGTCTCTGCTGGACAGGGTGAAAAACGTCCAGAACCTTCACACAGGACACACAGGAGCCAGCTTTGTGCCCCTCCCTACCCACTAGCAAAAACTGGGCCAAGTAAAACCACCACACCCCCATTGCTTGTTTTAAAGATGCCTGTATCATGATTATTTCCCTGAGTCCAGCCAGCAATGGGACTAAAATCCTTACTTCCCGTATGCTCTTTATTTTGATCCATATTCTCTTTTTCCATCCCCACTCCAGTGTTACATGGTGTGAAAAGGAGGACACTAACATTCGCACATCATCTGGATCATCCTCTGTGCAACACACAATCTTTGCCTTTTTCTCCTTAGTACATGGTATCAGCACCTCTCCTCCCAACACTCATTTTTTCTGAATACCTGGATCTCTATGAAATGTCATAAAAGCATCCACATAAACCAAAATCCCATTTACCAAGTCAGCAACAAAACACCAATTCCAAGATAAAACTGCAACAATCCATTTTCCCTGTTCTCCAATTTATAAGGTGTCTACCACTGATTACAATATTTATTCATTTTCTCTTTAGTCATTGGCTCTTTGTCAGCTTACTCCAGTTGTTCAAAATACAGCTCCAAGGGCTACAGTGTAAAATTGTGGATTGGTTTGCCAATACCCAATTGCCCAATTCCTTAATTCTTAGGTCGAGACCTCCAATACAAATCACTTTTTTACTCTCTGCTATGACTCTTTGTCATCAGAGAAAGCCAAAGCACACTCTCCCAACATGCAGTTTTGTGTGTAACAATTTTAAAGCCTAGGCATTTATTTATTTCCCAGTTCTGACCCCCTGTTGTTAGTTACACACCACTTTAACCTCATGTCAGCAAAGATAGGAGGACCCCTCCCCACAAATTATTTTTGTTGTGTACAGTGACAGCCACTGTTACAAATCCTCCTGATCCAATTTACATGGAGCTTGAAGTTTTCCAGTACCAATCCCACTGACTGGCCCATGCTGGTCCCACTGATGTGGAGCTCAGTTACAATAAAATAAAATTTAATACTCACCAGTCCAGAAATTCACACCACTTTTGCCCTTGCTCAAATACCTCTGGAGTGTTACACCTTTGAGTTGCTCACCACCTGAAAACTGGAGAGGATTTGATGGTGTCCCCAATAAAACTGGTCCAAATCCTGTGTGATCTGATTTGCCTTTGCTGGTGGCAGCAAGATGATCCAGGTAAGGCTTCATAGCTGTCCCGTTTGGATAAGCAAGACTGTTGTCGCAAAATGGATTCTTTCACCTGTTACGCAAAAGACTGATCCATGCACAGAGCCGAGGTTTTTGATTTATTTACAGTTCTGTGCAGAAAAGGGTGCTGGGTGGCAAACCCACAAAGCCAGTACACAGACTGTCAGAACTTTTTGCTGTTTCTAGGTTTTAACAAACAAAGGCATTAATGTTCATCCATTACAAGTTACGTAGCTCTCTTACTGATTAGTATTCAATCTTATCTTGGTTAAATAATTCCCTTGCTTCTTTTGCTATTTAGTCTGCATGCTCAGTCTTTTTCTTCTTTGAGTCAGTGGGTTTCTTGAGTCTGTGGTCACAGTTTTCCCTTGCCAGAATTAACCTTTACCCAGATGAAGTGTTGGCTTTTTTACATCCTTATCTTGGGAGTTCTGCCAGATGTCCTTGTGGCCTATAAATTCTACATTCTTTGCATACACTATCACTGTTGCATCCTTCTCCCCCAGCTCTGCTAACCTCCTGCTGGGTCTGTGATCACTGAAGCATGACAAGCCCTAAAACTTAACAAGACTATTCTATGGACAAGTAATCCATCTTTCTAATACCTGGACATCACTCCCATGAAAACAAGATCTCAAGAAGACTGAATTCACTTGTGTTGGTAGCAAAATGTCCCATCTTCAGGACCACTCCTGCTGGTGTAATTTGTCTCCCAGGGTCTGGCTGGTGTACCTCTGAATATCAAGTCTTTGGGCCAGGTTGTAGTAGGACTGCAGGCAGCCACCACTGGATGAACTGTAAGCCTCTGAATCAATCTGAGCCTTTGGTAATGCCAGCTCTGAGAAAGCAGCACATAAGCACTGTGGCTTGAAATTGAAGTTCTTGCTTGGTTCCTGAATATGCATTAGCAAAATTCCATGTTTCTACATATCCCTGGTTTCCTGTGGTGTAGTACCAGCCTTTTAAACTGGTTCTTGTAATGACAATATAGGAAGTCAATGGTGGTTGAAAAGGAAGAGTGAGTTGAACATTAAGATAAGCAAAAATTACGAAGTATTTAACAGGCAGATTTGCTTTTCTTCTTGTGGGAATCTTCATGTATTGCTAACTCTAAAAGTGAATCAGTGTTTTATCTTTATGTTATTCATCCTGCATAATTACATGGATATTTGAAAAAGAATATGAAAAATGTATAAGCTCAGAAATATTTGATGTTGTCCTGATTTTGTCTGGGTTGGGGTCAGTTTTTTTCCTAATAGCAGGTACGGTGCTATGTTTTAGATTCAGCAGGAGAACAATGTTGATAAAACACCGATGATTTGGCTGTTGCTGGCAGGGCTGTTGTTTCCTGTGCTTTGCCAGTGAGCAGGTGCACAAGAAGCTGGAAGGGAGCCTAGCCAGGACAGCTAACCTGAATTGGTCAAAGGGATATTCCACACCACAGACCATCATGCCCAATATATAAACTGTGAGGGAGTTGTACAGGAGTTGCAGATCTGTCACTAGCCAGTCGGTGATGAGCAATTGTATTGTGCATCACTTATCTTTCTTGGGTTTTCTTCCTCTTTATTACTATTTCTTTGGTAGTTGTTGTGGTCATTGTTGTTGTTACTAACATTCTTTTTTTTTTTTTAAATATATTTTGTGTCCCTTATTAAACTACTTTTATCTGAACACATGCATTTTACTTTTCTTTTAGATTTTGCTTCCCACTAGGGAAGGGGGAAGAGTGAGTGAATGAGTGGCTGTGTGGCTCTTGGTTGCCAGCTGGGGTTAAACCATGATATATGCAAGCATTGAAGGAATTCCAGGATGACCTTGAGATTACAAACTATTTTGTTAAAGAAAAGATAAATCCTGTTGATGCTTGCGAGCCCCTGTTGTAATCTGACAGAGTGAAAGATTGCTATGGATAAGCAATTTCTTTATTAAACTAGTGGATGTCTTCAGCCGTTACACGGTAGTATCTTATTAATATAGGAATGCTTCCATGGTTATTCTTGTTTTGCTTCTGCTCATGCTAATGCTATAGTAATATTGTGGTATTGTCACAAATTATCTACACCCAGAGGTCTTCAGAGAGGTTAATTTCTGAATTAAATTTGTGGTAGGGATGACTTTGTGTTTGAAAGCCTGGACAGAGAATCAGGAGGATTATGGTAGATTTAGTGCATTGATTTGCCACAGATGTCTTTTTAATTTTCATTTGGTATATATGTGTATGGATCTTTTGCATTAAATGGAACATTGATTTCAATCAAGTAAGAACCTGTCCTTTCATGTACTAAAGCAACATGAGAAACAGTTTAGTGCTGCATGACAAACCTGAACAGTTGTATTCTGTTTATACACTGTCATCCCTCTTTTCCTTCCATTGTCATTTCATAGGTGACTATGAAATATTTTATTGTTGTGAAAAAAAATTAAAGTTTCAAGGGGACAATAAGCAGTATGAGGTGACTGTATGTGATGAAGGAGAGAATATGCTGTGTAAGAATCTTCATGTCAGAGTTAGGGATCAGAAACCTTTTGGCTTTGTGCTGCTGATCTAAAGAGAAGTCAGAATAATTGGTTCTCAGAGAAGCTGAGTTGTCTCTACAAAATACTATGTTTGACCCCCTTAATTTGGGGACATCTGAGGACCCACGTGGAGATTACTTTCTTCTAAATTAGAACTCTTCTTCCCTGAAAACAGAGAAAGGAGATACACACATTCTACCTTGTGCAAACCATCCACCCTGTGACAAAGGGCTTCATACTGGCCCTTTCCTTGTCTTTTGCTGAAAGTAAGGAAATACTTTTTGTGTGGGGATGAGAAGACTGGCTTGAATCAGTAAGTCAAAAGGTATGCATCTGTACTTTGGTTTCAGTGCTTCACAATTTTGCATTTCATTGTGTTTTTGCCTCCTAAACACTTCTCTGAAGTTTGGTCAATGGAGCCAGAGTTGCTGAAAGAACTGTTTTTTGTCTGGTGAGATAGAATATGGTTGTTGGGTTTAGGTCTGGTTTTTGTTTTTTTTTTGGTTGCTTGCTCTTGTGGTTTGTTTTTGTCAACAACAACAACAACAACAACAATAACTTTTAAAATGTCTGTGTCACAGATTTTGTATGTCTGTAACAAATGTGACCATCAAAATGTCTTCTTCCGGTGCTCGCATAAGCTGTCATGCTTCAGTGAAGGCTAAAGAACTTTTGGACTGAAGATCCCATTTTGTGCCAAAGTAGGTGAGGATATGAAAATTTTGTGGCTAAGGTGGGAGGGGAAAACAAAATCCAGAGGTTAAAGCTGAAGGTCTAGTACGAAGGACTAGGAGTCAACTGAATGGAACTGAGATCCCAGATCTGAATTATGCCTAGGTTCAAAGTGTCGTAGTTTTCCTGTATTTTAACTACATCTTTACAAAGTAAGTATATCTACTTACTACATGTTTTGGCAGTGTTATACAGCTTTACCCAGGCTGTTTGTCAAGATTGTCTAGTGAAAGCATTGTGAGAAATACTGAAAAAAGGAGGAAAAAAATGGCTAAGGCCTGAAAATCAGTTTTGATTTCAGATAATGATAAATTCTGAGAGAGAGTCTACTTTAACTTCTGCATTGTGTTTGTTTCCCTCAGCATTGCTCTCTTCTCTTGCTTAAGAAGTAATAGTGATAAACTGTTAGTTTATGTGATAAAAACTTGCCTGTGCTCCACAAGGTAGTGCGGAGAAATATTGGCAGGTGGAGGAGCCTCAGTAACCCTTTCCCCAGCTGCTCTCAGCACCATCACAGGAGCCATCAGTCTATCTCCACGAACCTGGAGGAGTACAGGGGACAGTGGCAGGTAGAAACCCAATGTAAGAAATCTGAGGAAGCACCTGTTCTAGCATTGTCCTGGGGCAGCCTCACCCCCATGGTGTGGCAGATACATGTATCAAGATTTCAGTCAGTGCTGGAGCACCTCATAGACTGTGTTTTTACTGCCTGGAGAGAGAGGACACATTGCAGGATGCAGAGTATTTCAGGATTACACAGCACGTATTATGGGATGTTTAGGTGAGAAGGCAGGGAAAGGGATAGATCTGGTATGTTTGGGAAGGAAAAAGCATGTGAAAATAGAGGGATAAAAAGGACTGGTCATGTTTAAACATCAGCTTGTCAAAACACTTCTCTGTTGTGACCTGTGCCTGAAGAGCAGTATGCCCTCCCAATAAACTCAATTTCCGAGTATTTTCTCGAGTGAGTAACTGTTTCGCTTTCCAGAGGAATTTCCATCTGGCTGCATTGTGAGACTCTGTGCGAGATTTTTGTGACTAGTGTTCTCAATCTGCTTGCAATCAATTGTTATAAACAGTTAGACTAATGTTATTGTTCATCCGTCTGTAAGAAGGTCATCTTGGCAGCTAGTGAAAAAGCAGTTATGAAAGCACTACCCCAGTCGTAGCAGATACTAAAAGTTCCTAATTCTTTGTCACTTGTACTAGTTAGTGCTTGTCTAGTTAAAACTGAGGTTTTGTGTAGTTCAGTGAGAAACCAAAATGCCTTACTAGATTTGCTTAGTTTTCCTGCTGAACAGTGTTTTTCTTTCTGAGAAGACTGCATACATCCCTATACTTTTTCTCTGAACAACCCTTAGGCTTGAATCACAGAATTCAATAAGCATGGTAGGCAAGGCTCCACTGACTGGTTTACCCCTAACTGCAGTGGAAATGTTTCACACTGAATGTGTTCTTAGAGGTCTTCATCACCCAAATTACTCCTTGGAGCAAGCCTAACAGGACAGAGATGATACCAAGCTTAAGGTGAAGTTTTACTTCACAAAGCGAAATTGATGTAATGGTTAGTTGCTACCCAAAGAGCTGGTCCTTTTACTCTCCTGTTTGGCCTTAGAACTGTTTCAGCTTGGGAAAATAGTGTGACTGGAAAGCCGGTCCCCTTCCCTTTCTCTGGGCAGGGATAATCACAATGACAACAATTTTTGGCCTGTTTTTCTACTTTGAACTGCCTAATCAGAGTAAAGTTCATGCTGGCACAGAGGGATGAGCAGAAGTACATGTCTGTTAGCAGGATCTGTTTTTTAAAAGGTGACATGACACTAAACAGGTTGGACACCTGGTATTCCAAGTTTAGGGGCCTGTTCTGTGTAGAAGGCAACCTGAAGTAATCATGTGATCTTTTCTCATCATGACCTCCACAGAGGGTCATACAAAGATCTATTGCAAAGTGTTTCAGCACTTGATCTCTAGTATTTGGATGTGAGACTGGCTACAGAATGTACAACAGATCAAAATCTTTTAAAACCAAACTAATGAAAGGCAAAAAACTTAACAATTTAACCTGAGATTCCTGGCTACTGTATGTGTGTGACAGTCCTCTTTGTTACAGGGTTGATACCAGATACAAGTCAGTTTGTGTTGTATGTTAGCCTTTATGACTCTTAGAGGCTAAAAATGTGCATCAATATTATTCCATGATATGTTATTCCACATTAACATTATTAACTTTATTCCAAAAGATATGTATGCAGTGATTCTGTAGGCTATCTTGCATCATCCTCATAATAAAAAATACCAGAGTATTTCTGGTTACTTAAATTGGGAGGAGGGCAAATGCTATTCTGATGTAATGGAAACATCTTTGTATTGCTGACAAATCCTTTTTAAGTCAGCATAGCAGTTTGCTTGTGAGAAATGTCTTTAACTATGCAGCACGGCTGTAAGGAGACCATTAACTAAATAGTGATGTAGAATTGCCCTGTTGTAGTAAGGCAAAGACTTAATTATATGTGCAGGGATGCTTAAAAATTTTTAATTTTATTTTATGAACTATTAAAGTCTGTTTCATGATCTCTTTTGCTTGATTCTCCCAACTCCTTTTCCTTACATCTTGTCAAAGCTTACAGATGATAAGGCAGAGGACATAGTGTAACTAATTTTCAGCTGCACATCCTTCTGTGGTGTTACAGCAGTGATGGACAAGGGAAGAGCAACAGACATCACCTACCTGGACTTGGGCAGAGCATTTGACATGGCCGTCCTTGTCTCTAAACTGGAGAGACATGAATTTAACCCTGAGATTAGCTCAGCTGACTAGAACATGGTGCTAGTAACTCCAAGGTCATGGTTCAATCCCTGTGGGCCATTCGTTTAAAAGTTGGATTTTATGATCCTTGTGGGTCCCTTCCAACTCAGAATATTCAGAGATTCTATGATTTCATGGGTGGACCACTTGGTGGATAAAAAATTGGCTGAATGGTTCCTCTCAAAGAGTTGTGGTCAACAACTTAAGGTCCAAGTGGAAAGCAGTGATGAGTGACATTCCTCAGGGGTTGGTATTTGGACCATCACTTTTTGATGTCTTTGTTGGTGACTTAAGACAGTGGGATTGAGGGCACCCTCGGCAAGGTGGCTGATGACACCAAGCTGAGTGGTGCAGCTGACACACTGGAGGGAAGGAGTGCCATCCAGAGGTACTTGGGCAGGCTTGAGATGGGGGTCTTTGTGAACCTTCTGAAGTTCTACAAGGCAAAATGCAGGGTCCTGCACCTGGATCAGTGCAATCCCAAGCACAAATACACACCCACAAAGGCTGGGTGGAGAATGGATTGAGACTTCCTATAGAGAAGGACTAAAGGATGTTTGTGGATGAAAAGCTCAACATGACCTGGCAGTGTGCACTCACATCCCAGAAAGCCAAACGTGTCCTGTGCTGTATCCAGAAAAGCACAGCCGGTAGGGTGAGGGAGGGGATTCTGCCCCTCTGCTTTGCTGTGGTGAGACCCCACCTGGAACACTGCATCTAGTTCTGGGGCTCTCAACACAAGAATCATATGGACCTGTTGGAGCAAATCAGGAGAAGAGCCGCTAAGTTAATCAGAGATCTGGAGCGCCTGTCCTGTGAAGACAGGCTTCATGAGAGAGTTGGGGCTGTTCAGCCTGGCATGGAGAAGGCTTCAGGGCGAGGGGCCTTGTAAGAAGGCTGAAGAGGGGCTTTACACAAAGGCACGTAGTGATAGGACACACAAGGGGGAATGGCCTTAAGCTAAAGGACAGCCAGTTCAAGCTAGATATTAGGAAGAAACTGTTTACTGTGAAGGTGGAACAGTTTGCCCAGAGAGGTTGCCTAGAAGTGTTCAAGACCAGGCTGGATGGGGCTCTGATGGTCAAGTGTAAGGTTTCTTGCCCACAGCTGGAGGGTCGGAACTGAATGGTCTGTAAGGTCCCTTCCAACCCAAACTATTCCACATGCTGAGTGATTAGGTTTTTCCTTTGTGTGGTCAGTAGGCTTGTTTTCATCCTCATTCAGCTGCTCATTTTGTGTGCTCTGGAGGACTGAGTTTATTTTGAGGTTTGAATGACTCCTTCATCATTGAAGAACAATGATAGTTTGGAACTTACTGTTAGCAAGACAGACACTTTTCACTGTGTAGAGTCTTGTTTCTGAGGAGCCAGTTGAGAAATGTAATGGAGAGATAATTAAATATTTTCTCCTAAAAAGTTCTTGAAAGCTAATACACATAGACAATATGTCTTTGGAATTAAGAAAGTCTAAGCAATTATTGCCAAGTGTCGCTGCTGTGGACTTTTTATGAACAACTGTAAAATAAGGCAAGAACCAAGAATATTTGCATCAGCTTGGTTTGACAACAGGAGTAATAGCCATGCCAACTTCTGCTTATTTATTGGGTTTTTTTAGTTGTTATGTTTGTGTGGGACTTTTGTGCTTGGGTGTTTTTTCTTTGTTATGTCCCCAACTCATTACGCAATTTTTGTCTGTGTGTCCTGCCCCTTCCTCAAATGTTAGTGTTTCAGGTTAGCTTTGTTTCCTCTGGGGAGCTGGTGGTCATTACCCACAATTATAAAAGCCTGCCTTGCTAATGATCTTGGCTAAGTATGAGCTGTTAAATGGTCACAAAAACCCTTCTCTCTGTGGCTGATGTATCATCAAGTAACAAAGTTGTTCTGAAGGCTCTCATAAACCTTGCCAGGAATGTGTGAAGAAAGCTTCCTGTAGAAGGATGGATTCCAGGCTGGGAATAGCTCATGTAGCACCATGAAAACATGACTGTATTGGCTCCCTGACTGCCATGTACAGAGAAGTGCTTAGAGTACCATCCATTCTCACAGAATCACAGAATGGGTAAGGCTGGAAGGGACCACAGAGGGTCCCACATATGGCCCAACTTCCCCTTAACACTATATCAGGAACAGTTCAGATTTCCTGCTTGAAGACTCTGAATGAATCCAGTGATGCTCAGTTCATTTGCTGTGTAGATTGCAACGCCAGAGTGAAAACTACTGGTCCTGTCTTGTTTGCTGCTTAGAATTTTGCAGAAGTCTGTCTGTCAAAGAGCTAGGTGGGTTTCCTAAGCCCTCTCTTAGTCTTTGCTCAGTAAGCCCTTGGACTATATGGGAGAAGATCACTTCTGGAATGGGTGCGCTGGCATGTAAGTCTTTTAATTCTGTGCCATTAGTAACTGGTCATTGGAGCCAATGCCAGTTTTAAAAGTGCTCAGCACAAGGCAGGCAACTAAAGAGAGTTGTACGTGACAGATCAGTGTTTAAGGCAATTTCTGAACACAGGAACTTTTTGATACACTGAAGTAATGCTTATTTCAAAGTTTGTTGAAAGGAGAGCTTTAAAACCCTTGATGAATAAAGAATGTATGTGTAGAAGATGTGAAGTTTCTGCTATCCATTTTCCTGGCATCCTAAAGTCCAGACATTTCACTTCCACTGAATTTATTAGATCCAAATGATGCCATTATCCAGTGGAAATTGGGATATATGTTGTTTTGTTGAGCAGGTTCAAGCTGAGTTAAACAGAGGGCCAAAGTCTGTTTAAAAAATGTGTTTGGAGTCTAACTTTATGAACAGATGGCAACTCCAAATGAGGCAACTGTGGTTTTCTTCCTTGGTCTGCTATTGGCCTGGTGTGTGACCTTGGACAAATTATTTGCTTTCATGTTTCTTGCTTTTATCTGCTGTTCTCAAAGCACCAGTGGATATATACTTTTTACACGAGACAGTGGTTTTGATAAGAATTTTGTGGTTATATCTTACCACAAAGAGAGCAGTCATTTGAAAACCAGAATTTTCACTAATAAAGTAGCTTATAAAGAAGAAAAATTCCTCTTAGATTGTACATCTCATACTTGCAGGTGTAATTTCTTACCTTCTGGATTTTTCTAGTGCTTTGTGCTAGCAATGTACTGGTTTCTTCAGTGTCATCAAATGTGGCAGATTGCAGAGGCAGTGTGCTTCCATTGGGCATGTAGGGAATGAGAGAATCCAGAATTGTAACATATAGTATCTAAGATATTGCTGGCAATCCATTGTAATCCCTGAACAAAATCTTGAGTTCACACTGTCTTGAAGAGATCTTGTCTTGCAACAAAAATACTTAGGCTGAAAAGCCTTCCACTGAAGCATCTTGTCTCTGGGAATGGAGGAAAAGAATAGGATGAGCTGCTAGAAAATAGAATCATAGAGTATCCTGAGTTGGAAGGGAACGATGAGGATTGTCAGTGTTAACTCCTCACTGGTACCTGTAGTGCACAGCACAGGGGGTACATCATTTAACACCCTTAGTGTTCTTCTGCAGTGTTTTTTCTTGCAAAATCCTTTGCAAGTAAAGGGTTTTTTACTCCTTCCTGACTACATATCTAGGCAGCTTTTCTCTCTCTTTAATTTGCAGAATTGCAAACTATTATAAATCAGTCTTTTAGCAGTACAATGGCAGCACGAGGTGGGAGATGCCTGGGAGATGTCTCCCACTCAACCTGGTAAGTTTCCTGCAAAGTCTCCAGAGTCTCTAAAATTCTCAAGGCTTTTGCATTGAGACAGACTGCAGAATCCATGTGGCATAAGGGATCAGAGTCTGCTATGATAACGTCAGTAATTGATGACCTTCCAGGTACTATATTCTGCATCATACAGTAAGCTAATATGTTAACGAAACAGAACTTAGCAGATAAATAAAGGCCTGAGAGAGAGCTGTGCATCACCAATACAGCTTCTGTTTTCCAAAGTCTGTCATACTGTTGTTCTTGTCTAGAAGCTAGTTCAAGTTAAAAGATGGTATCGTGGGTTGACCCTGGCCAGATGCCAGACACCCACCAAAGTTTCTCTATCACTTCCCTCCACAAACTGAACAGAGGAAAGAAAATCCAACAAAGGGTTCATGAGTTGAGAGTGGATTGGGAGAGAGATCACTCAAAATCATGGGCAAAACAGGCTCAACTTAGAGATACGAAGTGAATTTATTGCACTAACAAAATCAGAGCAGGATAATGAGAAGTAAAATGAGCCCTTAAAAACACCCTCCCCCCATCACTCCCTTCTTCCAGCTCTACCTCCTACCCCAGTGGTCCAAGAAGACAGGGAACAGGAGTTATGGTCAGTTCATCACCTGAGGCCTCTCCCTCTGCTCAGGGAGAGGAGTCATTCCCCTACACTGTGGGATCCCTCCCATGGGAGACAGTTCTCCATGAACTCCTCTGACGTGGCTCCATCTCAGGAGCAGCAGCTCTCTGTGAAATGCTGCAGTGTGAGTCCATCCCAGGGGGCCAGACTGCGTCAGACTGTAAGGGTGTGTAGGTCACTCTTCCACGGGGTGCAGTCCTTCAAGGACAGGCTGCTCCAGCCTGGGAGCAGGGCCCCTCTCTCCATGGACCTCCCATGGGGTCACAGCCTCCTCTCAGGCATCCACCTGTTCCTGTGTGGGGCCCTGCATCCCCATGGACCTCCATGGGCTGCAGGGGCACAGCTGCTTCACCATGGTCTGCACCATGGGCTGCAAGGGAATCTCAGCTCCAGTGCCTGGAGCACCTCCTCGCCCTCCTTCTCCCCTGACCTTGGTGTCTGCAGAGTTCTTTGTCTCACATGTTCTCACTCCACTCTTCTCTGGTCGCCATTAAAACTGTGCAGAGCTTTTGTTCTTTTTGTTCTTCTTAAATCTATTATCACAGAGGTGTTATCATCATTTCTAATTTGCCCAGCCTTGGCCAGTAGCACATCCATCTTTGGAGCCACCAGGAACTAGCTCTGCCAAACATGGAAGAAGCTTCCAGCAGCTTCTCACAGAAGCCACCCTTGTAGCACCCCCACCCCACTTCCAAAACTAAGCCATGTAAATCCAATACAAATGGTCATAACCAACATCTTCTAAGAGAAAGTAAGGTGGGTATAAGAAGTTAATTTACACTGCAGTAGAAAGCTTCACATGATGATATGGAGTAAATAAGATTTATTAGATAAAGAATTTAGCCTTGAGGGACTGAATTCAACTGGTTAGTCTTTTAATATAATGTCTGGTGCCTCATGGCAACTTGTTCAATACAATGAAAATAAAAAAAGTTGACTTGGTAGGAGCCTGTGTTTTTAGGGGCACAAGTGATGGCCACATGTCATTTGAAGGTGTCAGTTGCCTTGGTTCTAACTGTAATCCCCAGTGCCTCATCCAAGAAGAAGTAAATACTCCAGTTTGTGTACTTTGCTGTGAAAATAACCCACATGGCTTACATGAAAGCTTTAGCTTTTGCCATATTCTAGTCATTGCAGTGGCAGCTGCATATGGTCCTGCTGGACTACTGTATTTATCTGTGCAAGAGCCACCAGTGTTGTGCATTATTGGAGCATTGATTAGTCTGAACATACTGCTGGACCAGTATGCTCCAAAGGGCCAGAAGGCTTCCCTAGTTTTCGTGCTTTGAGGAGCATAATGTAGTGACACTTTGAGGATGGGTCTGGGCTGGTAACCAGAATGCCTATACATTTTTGTGTATTGCTGCAGTGTGAGTTTGGGGGTGCAGTGATAAAGCATCAGTACTGGCTAAGTCACTTGGCTTAGGTGATCAGGTTGTGGTCCATATGGAATTGTCCACGTGGCTGGTAATGTTGCATTACTTGTAAATCATACAGGCAAAATATGTTCAGTCCTATGCCCTTTCAGAATTTAGTCCATTTTAGACTATGTAAGTCCAGAGCCATAGTTGTCATACTTTCTGTTCTTCATGAATGGTTTCCTACTGAATTAAGCTATTGATAGATAATTGAGTTTCTCGGGTTGCTTGTTAGGAACTTTGTTCATGCATTTATTTGTGTAATATGTGTGATTGTTTATTACGCCATGCAATTTGACATCTAGTGCACAAAAGTGGAGTTGTTGAGTTATTCTTTGTAATCATTATATTTCTAAGACAAGGCCAATAGCTGTAATACAGACTTGTACTCTGCGCTCTGCATTGCAGTAAATTAAGCTGTTGAATACTGTGTTACATTGTTCATAATGCCCTGTCATTTGTAAATTGTGGGATTTAATTGCATCCTAATGATTATTTTTGTATAGCTACAGTAATACTATCAGGCATTTGTATTACATTCAGTGCAAACTGTACTGTTTTTCGTGATCAAAGCTAGTTTTGTCTTTAGACAGATCAGACTTGTTTTATTAATTAAACTAAAAGAAAGGATGTGCAAAGGTCCGGTATATTTCATCTGATGAGAAGGATGTTTTTTAAACATGTCTCAGACTCTTAAATTCCAAGATTTATTTCAAAAGCACTTCATGGGAAGTACAAAAAAAATTAGATCTACTAAAATACATTTTTGCAACAATTTTTCATAATGGAAGGCCAAATCTTTGTTTGCCCTGCAGACTACTCTCTTACCTCTTATGTTCAGTAGAAGGAAGATAGTAGTATTACCATTAGTGGACTGGTTTAGGATGATGGTATAGGAAGAAGCAATTGTGAGCAATTCTGAAAGGCTAAATCCTCTTTGAAAACTGTTTCTTAAAGCATCATAGTTAGGAGGTCCTTAACATCCCATTGCATCTCATGGTTGACAGGTAAAGTATTCCAGAGTTGTTTTTTTCCTTAAACAGAAATAGGTAAAAGGGATTGTTAGTACTTACATTCCACAGGATCATTGAGTTTTCCTGTGGCAGTCTGCAAAAACTGACATAGAAAGTGGATTTGGAATTTTAACTTATGTGGGAACACACGTGTTTACCCACAAAAAGACATCTGCTTTACTTTAAGAAGGTGTTAATTTCATTATAAATTTAAGTCTTTGCGGGACAGTTTTGTGCTATTCTGTGCTTCTATTTGTCTTGGGGGAAAAGAAACTTGCCTCAGTTCTTATTGTCATTTAGAGCACCTGTAGCTTAAATGAGAATTTGTCTTTATGCTCAAAGTTTATTCCTGAAGATCTGTGTGCATGTTAGTGTTTCAAATGAAAGTAGCCAGAAGGATAATAGTACAGGTCATTTTAGTCTTCCAGGGTACTGGGGTCTGGATAAGTAAGCTGATTCCTTGTATTCCCCATAAATGTCCTCTTTTCTCAGTCCATTTCATTGTACCTTCACACAAAGAAGGAAGTGCAGTTGAACGAATTCACTTGTTTGGCTTATTGTCTGCACTTTGTAATATGTTCAATCAAAGTGTCATCTTTTAATGCTCCTGTGAACAGTAGTACAGCAGTGCACCATCTGCACCCTAGACTAATTCATCTGATAATGTCTTAGAAACCAAAACATTATGAAGTCTTAAGCAGACAAGAAGCATAAAGCTTGACATAATGTGTCCTGCATTTTTTCAGTGGAGCTGTTCTGTAACATCTGCCTGACGCTGGAATAAACCATGCAATTAATCCAACAGTCCTAATGACAAAGGGATGTGAGAGATCAGAAGCAAGCATGTAAGGTTACCCCTTACTCTTTAGCAGCCATATGTTGAAATCTCTTTTGTGCAAGGCACAGTTCAGGCATGGAGTATGCAGTTTCACAGTCTAGGTACAGTATCGCTGCCGCAGAGCTGAAATATGAGTCAGTATATCCATAGACTGCTGTCAACAGATAGGTTTTAAGTGTCCAACCTACCACAGATGACATCTGTTCTGTGGAGTTTTGCAGGGTATTGTGTCACTTGGCTTTAGGGGTATTGGATGAGTACCTGTGTTAAGGGTTGTATTCTGCCTCCATGGGAGGGTCTCCTGAAAAACTGGAGATTACATCAGATGTACAAGCTTTGAATGAAATCTATAGAATGTGTAGGGCACATATCTCTGTGGGCCAGAACAGCTACATGCTACATCTGCATGACTCAAGACAGAATCTGCTTCGCTAAATTATGTTGGAATGATACGGTTTTCATGGTGCCCACACAATTTCAGAAGCACCCTTACTTTACATTTGTATTGTATTCACAAGACTTATCAGTATGTTTATAATACAGTAAATCTCAGTTAACCTGTTAGACAGGCCTGGATGGACTTCTGAAAGATATTTTTGTTGAAATATAGACATGACCATTTTACTGCTGCAAGGGTAATTTGTCTGCTTCTGTTCAATACACTGATTGAAAGATATTTGAATCTGAATGTATGCTTGCATTGCAAGTTAAGTCTTTATTTTTCCATATTTAGGACATTTGAACATTTTGTCTGTTATTTTGACTACTTCTTTTATCTTTCAGTAAGCAGTGGAAAATACAGTGCCAGTGTCCATATTTGTTTTGCAATAAAGAAGTTGGAGCTGAAAGAAACAGAAGAATGATGATGCTTAGGAGACTTTGGAAAATCCTGATTTTCTGGCAGTAGTAGATTATTCCATTGTAATTATAACTGGTGTTATTCAGTATTTGGAGTTTCTCCTGTATTTTATCATGTTCCTTTACAGTGACCATGTTCTCTAAATTCATATATCACTTATACCACACTTTTCATGCCATTTTAATCAGATGTATTAAAGAAGGAATAACAGAATGAGTACTGCTTTTTATCTTTAATTTCCATGTGTGCCACATCAGTATGGCTCTGACCTAAATGAAGCTAATGTCCTTTTATTTTAGAGCAAGCAAGTGAAGAATTGCATGATAGGTTCTAGTCTTACAGGCAGTTTTGGTAGTATGTTGCCCTGTTGTTAAAGTAGGAAGTCAACAAGAAGAATAATCCTCTAATTGCATGTGCTCCCACACACATGCAATAATTTAATAATTGAACCTGTCTGAACATGATTATATAAAGGGCAGCAAATTGTAGGTGGTTTACACTATTGTTCTATATTTGCGTGATTGTTTTCCATAGTTGAACCTAGGCTTAGAAACCTAACAGAGACAAAATGGGGTGTGGCCAGCAGCATTTGATTTAGTGCCTGCCTGTCGTCCTTGTGAATTGCTGTTTAGCTGACACTTAAACCAAAGCCTGATGCTGTGCCTGGATGAGTGAAGAAGAGGAGAAAGAAAAAAAAGTGTAAGGTGACAAAGAGGGTGTTTTGAAGTGAAGAAAGGAATAGAAGGTATAGAAATTCCTCTCAGAGAAAGAACAATACAGGAGAGCATTTCAGAATTTAGTGTGATCTTACAGCATCAGTGAGATATGTGTTTTCTGCAGGTGAAGCAGTGTGGGAGAAGATGTCTGCTAATTACAATACAACTGGCTGTAATCGTGACAACTGCAGATATACCTCCTGTGTTTTGCACCTTGGTACTCAGGTATTATTGATGGCTCCTAAAGAAATACCTATAGTTGAAGCTTCCAGTCTTGCTGACACCAGTGGTGGTTTCAAGACAGTGACTGCCTCAGAACTGCTTTCTTAGAACCTTGTTTTTGTGGCTTGCTGTCCTGGATTCTCACTCATTTTTCTAAAGAAAATTTGGACTTCAGTCCCTGATGTGCTAGGATGGGGATTTAGTCTTCTCAGTTAGCCACCTGTGTGGCATTCTTTTCAGAGAGCAGATGTATTATTATCTGGGAGTACTCTTGGGATCTGTGGTGATTGCTGCCTCAAAAATTCTGATGGCATCTGCCTCTCTAATAGCAGATATTGTGTGTGATACAGCTGGGTATACTCAAATAATTTGGGATTGGATCAAAACCATAAATGTATGGAATGCATGAGTAGCAAAAGATGTAATTGAAATGGGATAAAGCATAGCAAGGTAGCAATGCAATTTCCTAACCATTTGTTATGTAGCAATTAGAATGATGAAAACATCCTAGAGGAAGTGGGTGTAAGGATTTTTTGGGTTCATGCCAATGTAGGAATAAATTACAAGTGCTAAAATCTATGTGAATTTAATCAGTATCTTTAGTATTGTTAAAGATTCAACCAAATTCTAATGGATAAAATAAAATGTTAGAATAAATATAATAGAGCTATGTAACAGAAGTGCTAAATATATAATGAAAAAAGATCTCAACACCATTATTTTTATGTGTTGAGGAATGTGTATTTCTGGCAGGAAGCAGGGGAGGGAAGGACACAGAGAGCCTGGGCATGGGGACATTCAGAAATACGATTATACTCCTGTTTCTGTTATGGTTTGAGAGAGGGCATGGCATCTAGGCCATGGTCTGGATGAATTGGTGAAAAAACAGTTGTTGATCCAAGTGCTTCCCATTTGGAAGAATGCACAGAAGTGAAGAGAAGACTGCAGTAGGGTAGAAAACTCAGGCACTAATAAAGTAGTAAGTGATGTTTTGAAAGGATATTCTTCTTGGTTTTTTTCTGTAGTTAAATACAATTAAATTGAATGTATGAATTATTATTTGTGGAAGGTTCTCCAAATTACCTGCAAAGATTGTATCTTGAAGACTCCCTGGGTTTTTTTTTTCAGTCAATGTTTCACCAGTGGAATATTAACTCATAATGAAGTGCCAAATATTCAGATTCTCAAATTGGGGGCGATCTGTTAAAATGATAAGATAGAGAATGAGTGCAGATAGAGTGAAGGTAGTGCAAATAGTACAGGGCTGTTTATGTGAATGACTTCTCCACCATTTTGGTGGCTTTTCCTTCTACTCTCCCATGTTTTCTCTCTTCAGTGGCTTTTTTTGGGTTGGGTTTTTTTGTTTGATTATTTGGGGGGGTGGGGAGGGGGAGAGGGGATGCCTTGGGATGGTGCTTTTTGTTGGTTTTGGTGATGGTGGATTGGGGGTTTGGGGTTTTCTTGCTATAATTACTCTGAACCAACCTCTGCTTCTGATGTCTTTAAGTGTCATGTGACTGTGCCAGTCTTACGAAATCTTACTTTGAGGGAATAGGAATCTTACTGGTGAATCAGTTATATGCATGTGTTTAGTGATATACTGAAGATGCTGTGAATTTCTCCACTGCTGTAATCACAGTAACCACCTGTTGGTTTGGATGGGTCTTTGATAAGACAGCCTGTCCTGCAGTATTTGTTTCTCAGCATCTACACTGTCTTAGTTAAAAAGTGCCAAGATTCTGATGCTCTTAACAGTTCCCACTGAAATTCTTCTGTGAAGCCGTGGGATGAGATTTGGTGGAAAGTGGCCTTAAGGTTCCAAGGGCTCTTGATGGAACATCAGCACAGAACCGCCTAACAACCTTTTAATTATATTAGCAAATAGAATTTGTAATGGTGTTGCGCTGATTGGGGTCTGAGACAAATTAAGGCCTTCCTGTTGAGTCACAGCATCTGCTACACACAAATGTACAAGTAAAAACCAGAAGCTACCAGGCTTTCCTTTTTCTTGGTCAAAAATGGTTAGGGACATTATGTGTAGAAGCATGCTACATAAATGAGCTCCGTAGGAGGAAGCTTAGCCAGCTGACAACTCCTGCATTCAAACTGTGACGCCTCTACAGTAAATTTTTTATAAAAATCACCAATTGACTTGCTTAGAGCTAAACTGAGCAGTGTCAGGCTGTGGGGAACCACTCTAGTGCAATGCGGATGGTACCTTCCAGAGCTTATCAGCTCTGCTTTCCCTCTGTGCTGGCAGCTGTGGCTGCACAGACGACAAGGAGCACTCATTTATTTTGCTTCAGAGTAAACTGCTTGCTATGATCATGGAGGAAAGAACTCATCTTTACCCTTCTTGCTAGTTATGTACATCATATGCTGTATGGATAATGAGTTTTGTTTTGTTCTTTTTTTTGTAGTGTTGGGTATTTATTGGCCACAGCTGTGGGCAACTTGGTTTGAAAAGCAAGATCCTTAACTTTCAGTGAAGGTACTTTCCCTCTATTTATACCTTTTAGGAGCTTGGTCCTACAGCTCTATTAAAGTAAATTTTTTGTGTGCATGGTTAGGAGAGCTAGTACTGTGTGAGAGTTGCTCTGACCACAAAGTGTAAAAAGTAATCAAATACTGTATTTCTGCCTGTAAATTGCTTTACCACAGGGATAAATGTATATGAAAAACAACCCAGTTCTTCTTCCAGATCAGTTTGTGAGTAGTTTTGTTTGCTTGTAAAATACCTTCTGAAGCACACCATGGGTTAAGCAGTATGCAGAAAAGGCTTTCAAAGTAGTTTAGTTCACTAGAAAGGTAAAGCAGAGTCATAAACTGGGAAGTTACTTTTCAGTGTGTAGGGGGAACAAGGCAGTTCCACAGTTGTTCCCTGGAGCATACTGCTAGGGCATTGCTCCTCTAGTGCTGGTGCTTTATGGTCTGTGCAGAACTATGCAGTCAATACAGTCCTGGCTAGTTACTATCTGCTAAACTGCATTAAATGACAGCACATTTTTGCCATCCGAAACTCTCCCGAGGTGAAAAATCCTTGTTACAGCAAGCATTACCTCCTTACAATTGGAGAGGAGGCTGGCATTCCTCAGAGGAGGTAGTTAACAATGCTTAAGTGTTCTTTATAATATTAATTGTTTGATATGTGATGTCTCTGACTTCCTTTACTTGCTTTCCTATTTCAGGTATCAGAGATGGCAAGAAAAACAGGCTTTTTTATCCAAGCAAGTCCTTCAAGACTGCTGATTTAGAGCTCTGGAGTGTGTATGGTTACCACACCCCAGGTATTCTGTTTCTGTCTAGCAGATTCTCTTTTTTTCCTCCTGTGCACAGTAGTGTCCTGCCAATTGACAGTGGTTTAAAGATCACAGACACCAATGGAAAGAATGGTCTCATTTTACTATGAATATTAAGGCAACACAAAAGTAAAATGATACATCCAATAAAACTATGCATGTGGCTCTAACAGTAAACAAAAATAAGCAATGTAATACCCCTAATCATTACTATACAAGAGAGAGGATAGTGATTGAGAAAGATACATCACCAATTGCGTGAATACTTCACCGTCATCCAGAGTCTGCAGCCTCTGGGGGAGTTCCATTTTGCAGTGAGGACATGGAGAACCCTTCCCAGCAACTGGGAGCAGTGCATCCACCCACAGGTGAGGTCTCCAAATTTGCCCTGAAAGTGGGTCCAGCTTTTATAGGCTCAAATCAGCAAGTCAAAGCAACCTGATTATATGTTTAGCGCAGAAACACCTGGATTTGATGGCAAGCTTCGTGACCAGCCAAGGCCAGGGCTTGGCCCGAGCCCAATCCTTGATTGGTAGGGTTTTCCCCTAAAATGCCCTACAAGCAAGCCTTTATTCATGTCAGTTGAGAAAGTTTCTTGAAATGATATATTTCTTGCAGATAACTACACGAGGTTATAAAGAGCTAGTGTTAAGGGTCTCTGTCATCTATTTTTAGCAAAATAATACTGGTGGTGTTAGTCACATAGTGCCCAAGATCCATCTTGTAATTAAACTCTGGCTGGCATCTGCTGCTCAGGCCTCAGCACATCAGGAAGTAGGTCTTTTTGGCCAAATAATAAATTTGAACTTGCTAAAATTACATGGTGATGATCAGAATTATTCTCCAGATTAAAATCTCTTCAGCCATCAAGTCAGTTTAGTCCAGCACCTTAAGACCAATGTAGAAATCAACACTATGGATGATTTATTTCTTTGAATTTTGAAAGCACAGATCCTGCAACTAGACACTTCTGACCCCACCACCACTTGCAGAGGCTATGCTATGAGTGCTTGCTGCTGAAGCACTGTTAGCATCACTCGCCAAGTTGCGAGCTATGACTACACCATGCCCTTGACCTATAAAATTTTGAAATCACAAATTGTGAAATCTTTTGCATTTTTCAAAAGACATCTGTACAAATACCTTGACTTTGTTTTCTTGGTATGAGGTCGAAAATGTGCATCCTGGGGTGTAATTGGCACAGCATCGCCAACCCAGGTAGGGGATGGGATTGTCCTGCTCTACTCTGCACTGGGGCAGCGTCACATAGAGCGCCGAGGGCAGTTTAGGGTGCCCCAACAAGAAAGACATTAAACTATTAAATAGAGAATGTCCAGATGAGGATGGTGAATGGGCTTGAGGTGAATCTATATGAAGAATTGCTGAGGTCACTTAGTCTTTTCAGCCTGGAGAAGAGGAGAATGAGGGGAGACCTCACTGCAGTTACAACTTCCTCGTGAGGGGAAGAGGAGGGGCAGGCACTGATCTCTTCTCTGTGGTGACCAGTAACAGGACTTGAGGAAATGGCCTGAAGTTGTGTCAGGGGAGGTTTAGGTTGGATATCAGGAGAAGTTTCTTTCCCCAGAGGGTGGTTGGGCACTGGAACAGGCTCCCCAGGGAAGTGGTCACAGCACCAAGCCCAACAGAGCTCAAGAAGTGTTTTGACAATACTCTAAGGATCATGCTGTGACTCTTGGGGATGTCCTGTGGAGAGCTAGGAGTTGGACTCAATGATGATTGTGGGTCCCATCCAACTCAGATGATTCTGTGATAATCAGCTGTAATTGCTGCCACTCCTCATATTGCTTTATTTAATGCTTTGATCCAAAACATGGAAAGAAGACTTCTGTTATTTTATACAATTAGCTTTTCTGATAACTATGCAGAGCTGTTTACAGTTAACTGATCGGGTCCTACAGCTGCTGTAGGTCCATTTCAGGACAAGGTTTCAGATTTATGGTATAAATAATTGGAAGATATTCACAATTATCACTTTTGAGTTATTTGCAGTAAATTTGAGGGGCTGCACTGACTCCCACATGATTTTAGTTGAGTTTTGTTTCTTAGCAAGATGGAGTTAAGGGTAATTTTTTTGTAACTGAAAATCATGTTCATGTTCAGATTTATCAGTGTTTGTTAGAAAGAGTGCAGCACACCAGCTAAGGATGCCATAGCCTCCTTGCAGATCTTTGCTTTGGAAAATACCTCTGATATTTTGAACTTCTTAGGACAGTTGCTGAGGCACTGTGTCACCAGCTGTGTATCTCTGCTGTCCATCCTGTCACATTAACCTGAGCTTTGGTAGGAGAAGCCAGACTAGGGCTAATGGGTTTGAATGGGTGTCAGCTGAGCTTTTTACATCTTTTTTTTTCAGTGTGTGTGCTTGCAAAAAGGCCTGTTTTCACCGTGGAGTGTTAGCTATTTGTCTCTGCCAGCGTCATGTTTGTAACTTGACTCTGCCATTATATCCCTGTTTTTTTGCATGCTTTCCTTGGACAAGAAAATGAGTGGTTTTATTTGAAATGTCACTGAGATGGAACATACGATTTAGACTTTTTTCTTAAAGCAGAACACATACATGGTTTCCTAAAGCTATGATTTAGACCAAAAATAAAACTGAGTTTGGCCAGTGCATGCACAGTGGGGCACCTGAAGTTCTAGGGCATAAACTACTGACTTCTAGCAGATATGCCATTTTATTGCCTGGTACAGAAAGACCCTGATGTGAGGTCTTAGACCACAATTTTGTGTGTGTGTGCGTATTTTTCTCTTCTCTGTCACTCATATGAGCTGACTGGCATTTTTTTCAATAGAATTGAGTAGACTTGGTTTTAGGCTTTCATGTGAGAATTGCATGGATTATCTGATAGTGTCGGAGAGGGCCAGAAAAAGTATTTTAACTCTCTCAGTGTCTACTCACTTGTGCCAGTGCTTTTAAAAGCCAGAATGTAGATTTAGGATTTAAGCTGAAGAGAACAAAGAGATTTTTGAAGTTCAACTGCAGTTTAATAAGGACATCTTAATGTTTTGTAAAGGAGAGTTTTCAGAGTGTAACAGTAAAATTTTAGCTCTGTTCTCTGAATTCATTATCACAGCTCCCACTGAATGCAGCCTAGTCAAGATTTCATCTTCAGGAATGGCTTGGAATCAGAAATTAAGCTGGAGGAAACAAATTTATATTATTATAGAGAATCAAAATGTAATTTAATTTGTATATCCTTTTCTTCTTCAAGGCCTTTAAAATCCTCTTACTCCTTTCACCTCATCTTTGTGTATGGTTTTTAAAGGAATGAATGATAACTGTTTTCTATTGTAGCAAATGCTGCAATATGCATACTACAAAAGCTTAACAACCATCTGCTGTTGTGGTGAGGTCTCTGTCCACAAAGACCAGGAGATTTTTACCGAAGCAGGATGAGTGAGCTGGTTCTACTGGCCCTCATACCGCAGTTATTAAGCTGACCCACCCAGTCCACCAGTATGGTCAGCTGTATACAAGCGCAACGGCTGTACCAGTAGCTGGTGAACCAAGCCACATGCAGCCATAAAGACTTTGCAGGCAGGTAACGGGGGCTTGATAACTGAAAGCAGAGGCTGCTTATGTACTTAGAGAATGTTGTTTAGTGATTCAGGGTAAGTGGCAAAGGATTCACTGTGCTTGCATGTGTGCTACCAACAGCTCAGACCAGTAAAAGCCTGTGAGCCAGAGAGAGAACTGGAAAAACCTGAGTGTGTAATAAAACAGCATTTAAAGGGACTGTCAGAAGTGTATGCTTCACTGTGATCTGTCACTCTGTCAGACTTCAGCATCGGTAGATGCCTGAGCTAAAGGCAGTTCCCAATCTTCTTTAAAGGTTTGGGAGGTTTGAAATTGTCATGGCAGACACTGTGATTCACTTTAGTGGCCATGGCTAAATAACCACTCCCATGGGATCTGTCTCACCCTTTGCCTTCCACACACCTTTCCTTACATTGTCCTTTTCCCTGCTTTGTGTGGCCAAACAGGGGATCAAAGAAATTTATTGGGATGAAAAATTGATGGTTTGTTTAATTATTGCAGTTTACATGTGAGTCTCATACAGCTCCATGCAAGGCAATGTATAAATGCCTGGGCCAGGTAGCAGGAAGGAAGCAGGACTGAGTTTTCAGAAAAATAGCGTAGCCTTACACACCCCTGCATGACTTTCAGTCTGTAATGGGTCAAGACCTTATGTTCCTGGATAACAGGGGAATAGAAGCTGAACTTCAGTGTAATCTAAATTATGTATTTTTTGTAGTTTCTTTACTGTAGTTCTGAGAGATATTTATTTCAATTCACCTTAAATTGTATGCTACAGGAATTCCACATTCCTAACTAGAATGCTATGGATGCTCTAACCAATATAAACTTGTAGTTAAGAAGTGTCAGGGTATTTTCAGTATCTTCATAGTGATCAGTGTTCTTTTACAGAACTTCAGATATGGTTCTTGTAAAAGGCACTTGAATGATACTTCTTGAGAGGCCAGTCCTCTGTTAAAACATAAACATTTATCCCCATTGAGAAAAAACATGCTTCATTTGCATTAATAAATAGCATTTTTCATCTAAGATTTGAGCATTTGTACCTGGTTCTGCTGCTGTCAAACAGCTGATGCACTTCATCATAGAAATTATTGCTGTTTTAAATTATTGCTGTTTTAAATTATTGCTTCTAATTGTTTTATACAGCTAGTTGTCCTAAAAGGAAAGAGGGTCTTCTCCATCTGTATAGAAGGGAACTTTACTCAAGGAACTGGAATTAAATATTTGTAAATAAAGTATTGGGATACATAAATGCAGTAGTTTACCTAACATCGCGTTATACGCGCATGGAAAATATGATGCAACATTTAAGGCCATTTGTCTAAAAAGGACTACAAATGTCTTGTATTAGCCCTTCATGTAAGCCCAAGCCATTCCTACTCAATCATGACAGAGAGACTGACTATATTCTGTAGCCAATTATTATTATTCAATTTTATCCCTATGAAAACCTCAGTATTTTTGCAGAATAATAAATCATCATTTATTTCAGGCTGATCCAATTTAGTAATTGTTTGTCTCTTGTCACATAGCTGCATTCATTTTTAAAGTACAGAGTGTTACAGACAGCAATGCATTGTATCTTGCTTTCCCTTTCCAGTCTTTTTCCTTAGAAAAGTAGCAAAGGTTACTTATATTTACTCCATTGAGCCTTAACACTTTGATTATGAAAACACTATGTTGATTTCTGTGATTGTTTACAATTGTGGGTTTTTGTTATTATTACAAAATTACTTGCTCCCGGTTTGTTTTTTTTCCTATGCCCAGACAAAGCAAAGGCTAGTTATTGCATGTCAGATGGATATTGTTCTATGTCAGAAGTGTTTTTGACTGTTGAGAATCTGTTTGGGACTGTTTCTAATCCACACTTTCCACCTGAGTATCTTGAGTGTGCAATGTTGTTATTGTGGTTACTAGCATAAAGTAATCCCAGCATCCTTAGAGGAAAGGAAAGGAAATTGCCACTCAACCAGTATCATTCCTGAAATACTGAGGAACTGAGAGGTAGATTTTGGAAAGAAAAATGTAAAAATGTAGAAGTCAGCTGATGTAGAGTTGGTTTTCATATTGTTTATTGCAGGATAAACAGCTTGCTCTGTTTTTTGCTGGAGAAGTCATGTTTCCTCACTGTCTGGATTAATAAAGCAGGATTTATATCAGCTATCTTCCCAGCAGACTCCTAAAGTTTGTGTAATTCTCCGTAGAATACCATGATGACAGGTATGTGTCTATAAACAGTGGGTTATTTAACATTTTTGTTACCTGTGTTTTAATTGAAAATACGTGAGGAAACTATATAGTATGCTTTTAACTCAGCAGTGACTCAGATAGGATGCTGGTCATGGTGTGTGGTTTTTCATGGGTGTCTTTTTAGTGGTATCTGTGTGGGAAGGACTGGTTTATTATTTCCACATGTTGGTATACCTGATAGTAGGCCGAGTTTCTGTCTCTGCCTCTGCGTAAGGCTGTGGGGTGGTGTTGGTCACTGTGGTGCTGATGCCACGGATGAAACTTATGAGGTCTGGTTGTCCTGAGATCATCTCTAAATCTGTAGTTGCCATTCTCAGGCATGGCTCTGCCAGCAAGGGTATTCACCCAGCTGCATTATACATGCAGTGGAATAGTCCATCAGGAAAAGTTGGTGGTGACTGTCACAGAAATGCATTGCTCTGAGAAAAAGGAAGAGAATCTGAATCACTGGGAGGAGTTGCCTCTCTGAGCTTCCCAGGCCAGGACAGTCATATATTAGGCATTTAGTTCAGAGGCACATGCAGGACACTGTCCCAGTATACCATTAAGCCAAACGCCATGAGTGACAAAGTCATTCTTTATGCCTCATTTGTCCTGCCAATTGACACGGGTGATCTAAAGATCACAGACAGCAATGGAAAGAATGGTCTCATTTTACTATGAATATTAAGGCAACACAAAAGTAAAATGATACATCCGATACAACTATGCATGTGGCTTTAGCAGTAAATAAAAATAAGCAATGTAATGCACCTAATCATTACTATACAAGAGAAAGGGTAGTGGTTGAGAAAGATATATCACCAATTGAATGAATACTTCACCATCATCCAGAGTCTGCAGCCTCTGGAGAGCCCCATTTTGTAGCAAGGGTATGGAGAGCCCTTCCCAGCAACTGGGAAAAGCCTATGCAGTGTGTCCACCCACAGGTGAGGTCTCCA
>VZTX01011456.1:750-174718 GCA_013400915.1 Pardalotus punctatus
AGTTAAGTGATTTTTTTTTTTTTTTGGACCTGGAGAAGTAATTTTTTGCTCAATTTAATTCTTGTGGTTTTAATATATTAATTATTTTTAACACATCACGAAATTTCATACTACATACTCCTTGTCAGCATGTAACTATGTGGGTGAAAATTATTTTTTTCCTCTGACAGTCGTAGTCATATTCCCTGAATTTAAAAGATGCTTGGATTTATTTTCTTCTTCTGAGATCAGTCGCATGGATTGCTATTTAGTAGTTACTTGAGACAATTCAGTATATACATGTTCTAACATAACCTACTAATGTGATTGAATATGGAACACCAAATATGGCTAATGCAGGATTGTAAGTGATTTAGGATCTGGAAATAATTGTACAAATCTTGTTATTAAGACCTAAATATTTTACAGCACAAAAAATGAAAATTAGCTGTTCTCATCTTGATTTCTAAATAAGTAGCATGCAATACAAAATCACCCCAACAGAAATACATACATGCCTAATAATACTAGGGAATAATCAAAATGCACAGTTTACAGAGGGAGTTGTGGTTCAAGGCTTCAGTCTTCCTGTCACATCTCTTCTTTCTATGTTTTTATCTCTATTACTGCAGAAGTGCATAATATTTATATATGTAACTATATATATATATGCATTCATTTCTATCTAAGAAGCATTACATCAACATTTCACTGATTAGTTTTGCAATCAAGTACATCTCTTTGAATATTGCAATTTGACAGTACTGCAGTGTTTCTGAAATATCACTGTTACTTCTTTCAACATGTGCATCTGTCTCCACCTTTGTAGTTCATACCTGAGGTCTCTGGCACAGTTACTTACCTCACGGGTAGAACAATTTTGACATGGGATGTGGCTTCTGGTGTCATATGAGGCACATTTGAATGACTAGTAGGTATCATAATGGGAGTCTCTAGCTTTCTTAATTCTGTACAAAACATGTAAGGAAGTGTTTCTCCATGCCTTTTCTGAGTAGATCAGATAAATCTCTCGTGACACTTCTAATGTAGAGAGCATTCTGGTGCTTTCTGGTGAGAAAAGTTAAGGCAAAAGCTATTTTTATCTGTCGCTGTCTAAAAATGTCTCAAGTTTTCTGTGCAGATCTCTTTTATTCCCTGGATGGATTTGACAGAGAAGTTACCTAGTGCTCCATTAGCCGTTGAAAGATTATAGGCAGCAGAGATTTAGCAAAGGATTAGTCAATTGGAGAGTGTGCATTATCCGGCCAGGCTTAGAACCGTGATTGTCTCTTCAATCATTTTCATTAGTGTCTTATTCAAAGATCGATTTACGTAACAATGACGTTTCTGGGGAATCTGGTAGGAGTTTTTCTTTGGTTTCTCTCTCTCTTCTGATAACTGTCCAAGCCTGAGAGAGGGGGGGAAAAGCATTATTTTTATGCTTCAGACTTGCAGCATGTTTTCAAAAGCAGCATTTCAGATAAGTGAAGAGGCATGACTTCAGTTGCAGCATCTCCGTTTAGATGGTAACTTAGTGTGGTGGAACTCTTGAGAAAGGCAGGATGCGGTACAAGAAATACATAACTATTTTAGAAGCAGCGCTAGGTATTACTCCCCTTAACAAGAGGGAACTGCTTCCTGAGGGTAGACATGCAAATCTGTGGCAACATCCAGGGTAAGTGTCAAAATGCAATCAGTGAGTAAATATGGGAAAAATTGTGCTAACCTTGAATCCTGTATTTTTAAAATTTTTTATCAGAAAGAGTTATTTATAAAAGAGGTAATCTTTTTTTTGTGCCTTCCAAACTCTGTAGCTTCAGCAGTTGTGGTTGAACTTAGTGGTTTCATTAGAGATTTCCGTGTACTACCTGTCCTTGGATAGAGAAATAAGTAGGAGAAGGTGTTATTTCTAAATCAAGAGTTTGCTGAAGAACGGAAAGGATAAACACATGTATACTCATCAGAACAAAAATGAAATGGCTATTTTGTAATTTTTTGTTTGCTACTAACCTGAAGTGTGTATGCGTATGTTTCCCCACTCCCTGTTTAAAAATATACATATTTTAATTTTTATCTGTCAGAGAAGCAGTTTCTAAAATGGGAGAAGAAAAATACTTTTGTCTGTTCAGGCAACTTCTCTGCTTAGAAGCAGGAGTTCATCATACTTAGGAATACTGCTTCCCTACAGGAAGGTTTTTCTGATTTTGTTAAAAACAATCCAGAGTGCTTTCTTGTACCACACAACTTGAGTATTAGGCTTCAGAAAAATCCTTCTGTATGTAGCTGTTTCCACCAAAAACTTATGTTTTGTGGAAAATGGGGTTGTCTTCTCTCCCACCTGCCCCTATATGAGTAGCACGGATGGGTGGGTGTCTTCACAGTCATTCTGGTCTCTCGTATTTTTGTAGTACAATAGAATGTTTTCACCTTGTTTCAGACATTGCAGAGGTGTGCAAAATGTGAGACGCTTTTGTCCAAGACCAATTAGTACGTTTCTGTTGGAATAGTTCTGTGTAAGCAAGACATCAAAGAAAAACTTGGATTATAACTGTGGCTGTTTGACTACAACTGAATTCAGATTTATGCTGTAAATTTTCCACAAAAACACTTTCTTTAATGGTGGTAGCAACAGTAAAAGCAAATAAACTACAATGTGCCATATGATTTTTAAAGGATTTTTTTTCAGATCTATCACCAGAACCACAAAAACTAGTCTGGAAAATACACTGATGGAAACAGTTTTGTGCCTTTATTAACACAAGTGTTCTTCAAGTTGGTCCTAAATTTCCAGTGTTGTGTAAATGAGTGCTTGTAGGGCTTTTTGTTAAAAACTTGTGCATTAAAAGGGATTCTCAGTACTGTGTATTTGGACTCGAGGCAGCAGAGTGTCTTCTTAGACTGTGCCTTCCTTTGATTGTTCCATGTACATTATCTACATGCGAATCTCTTTGATATTTTCAGCTGCTCTTTATGTGTTGATAAAATGGTACGTGATTGCTCCTGCTATTTTGAGAAGCTGTGTTGGAAAGTAATGATACATTCTTGTAGAATTTTTTTTTAATTTTCAAGTAGGTTAGTCTGGCCACAGTCACAGCTTGAACAAAGCCCTCTAAAAATGAAACTTATTAACTAATGTCTATTTCTTTTGTAACTGTGACTGTTTGTCTTTCATCTACTATTGAATATTAGTCAGTATGAAAGTACAAAATACATTGTTAAAATTTGTTTTTATTTCCAGCATTCTTATTGGGACCTCTCCCTGTTTTCAGGGAGAGTTTTAGTTAATGTGATTGTTTTACACACTTGGAATTTCAAGCTGGTTAAGATGTATTTGGATTATGTTTGGATTTGCCATTCCAACAGTTTCAGAAAAAAAGTTGTCATTGGACTGTAATAGGGATTCCTTTGATATTTTTATTAAAACTTTCAGGCAACTAAATGCTGGTAACCAGCAATTGTAGCAAAGTAAACCAAACTGAGAAAAGAAGCACTGTTCTTTTTTTAGCTGCATAGTGCTTATTCTATACAACTGGAACAAGCGCATTAATAACTCGCTTTGCTAACATCAGTTTATCACTTGAATTCTAGGGGCACCCTGTCACATTCTTTAAAAAAAATTATAAAAGTGTGTGTGTTTATAGAAAAAAATGTAACATAATGAGACACTTTCCATAACCTAACACTGAGTATAGGGTATACAGATCCTTGTCTGTCAACTCCTCACTGCACAAATTCAGATGCATAATTAAATACTATCTTTATTTTTTTAGCATCTGCTAAAATAAAAAATAGCACTGGAGTGTGATGCTAGGTCCTGAGCCATTGCTTGAAAGTTGTGAGAATTCTGCTGAAAAGCCCAGACTACCGTGCAAAAGAAAGCAGGAAAGGCAAATACGGTATTTTGCTAAGATATTAATTTATATTTTCACATCAAAGACATTACAAAGTTAAGTGTTTCTAGTTCTGTCTTTCATTGGAATAGTGATGTGATTTCTGTGACAGACAGATTGATTTTTATAAAGTTTGACAAAGGGAAAATGATGGCAGCAGTCGTAGTTTGGTTTAGCTTGCTTGTATGACTTTTGTGCAACCTCCAGAAGAGTATACTGTGCGCAGCCTAGAACAATAAAGCTGACGTTTGTTCATAATGCACAGTATAGCTTGTGCTGCTCTTTGGTGGTCCCATAAACCCACATTAAGCATCTTTTTGTTCTGCAACTTCTGAGATCATGTCTTGATTTAAAACAGTAAACTTTTAGAAAGATGTTTCTATGCTGGAAGAACATGGGGTAAAATAACCTAGTTTCAAGGCATGATGTCTGGCAGGTGCTTGCATTGTTGCATGTTTTAAAATGTTAATCTGAAACAAAATGTATTTTTAAAATATTTTAGAAATTTTAATTTTGCCTTTTCAAGCCTGTGACCTCATTATATTTGTGCTCAGAAAGAAGTGGGTGTCACACACAAGACACATCAAAACTTGGGCCAGACTTGCAGACAGTTGGGGAAGTTCTGCAGAATTCTTTCAGTAACTCTTTCTTACAGCTATCAAGCCATCTAGAAATGGCTAATGGAGTATTAACCATAATGAAAAAACATCTATANCAAACAATCTCAAACTTGCTAAAAGTATGGCTAATATACCTTTCTAGGGAAGTCTGGCCCTTCTTTGAAGATGGACATTTTGGCAAGATGTTTTTGAGGGACAGCAATTAAAATTATCGAGTTGTGTGTTGGTTTTCTTTTAAAAACAAAACAAAAGCCACCAACAAACCCTAATCACTGGCTTGTGACTATTTCTGTCAAAAGTTCCTTCTTTGTCTTAGTTAAACCATTCATTTTCTCTTTTCCTACCGGGGATAATCAAGGACTAGACAAGGGGTCAGGGAGAGGGGGAGCCCTGTGAGAGGGGCGCTGAATAGAAGCTGACATGCTACTTGTGCCCGAGAGGGGTAGCTAAAGCCTATTGAGCAGTGGAAGGAGAATAGAAGATTACATTGGGAATTGTTTTCTTTCTATCATTTGGCACCTGATGTTCTCAGGTTACCATCTAATGCCATAGGAGTGCACGTATCCAATTGTTCCTGCTGAGGTTATGCTCAAAATACAAGGTTGTTACTAGCTTTCCTGTGTACAGTCTTGTGCAAGCTGAACAGTCAGATGAAACCTAAATTGAAACAAAAAGCCAGGTGGCTTGTGGAGATCAGTGCAACAGAGTGATTATTAGTATGCCTCCTGTCAGTACCCTCTTTCATTGGCAAAAATGGCATTGATTGTTTTGCATGCAGGCTTGTGTGTAAATATTGCTGAGTGTCTCCTTTTTTCAAGCACTATTTACCCTTGATTGCCAGGGAAGCTAAAGCATGCCAAACTAATCAGGGAAATATATTTCATATCCTCTTTATCTCTAGGACTTGGGTGTTCAGGCTTCACAATCATTCTTTTGTGGTTATATGTGACTTAAATGAAACTGTTTTTCAGGGAGCAAACTACTGCACTGCCCTCTCCTTGTGAGTGGGACTGGGAGCACAGCTGTACATCAAGCCCAAAGCACCGCACAGCAAGTAGACAACGGCACTCAAAAATCGTCATTCCTTCCAAGGTACTGGTCAAGTTGCATCAGTTAGACCTGGCTATTAGTTCAAAATAATGTGTTCTTGTCATGTGCTAGCTAAGATGTATATTCTTTTAGCTATGTTTTTACAAGGTTTTAAGAAATTGTTCTTAGTAGAATAATACAATGAAATTAGAACTAGGTCCTTTGGATTCTCTAAAAAACTTAAAATTATTATATGCACATTTGCTGAAAGCTTGATGATGTACAACAGGCCTCCAGAAAAGGAGAGGTTTCTGCAATGAAGTCAATATTCTGCTAAAGTTATGCAAATAATAATGCACAGGCCTGTACTAGTTCATGTGTTAGCTAAACATTGGTAAAGAATGGATGTAATCTATGATGATGTCTTCAGAAAATATAAATATTTAGTATGGACTTGGGGATAAATAAATTACTTTAAGAACAAAGGGTAATATTAATGGGAGTTTCTTAGTGACTCAGTCAGTCCTGGGAAACAGAATAGCCACACACAGGGAGAGTTGTTTTGCTGCATATTTTCTTACAGTACATCATTAAGGTAAATATAATCCTTTTGGCATATTAACCTTGCTTTTGAAACCTTTTCTCAAGTGCTTCCAGAAGGACTATAAAATGCGTCCTTAGTTTTATGTGTCGATTGAACATGCTTGGCTTGTTTGTGTAAGTCATCAACAGATGATGATTTTAAGAGAGGAAAAGGTTTTTATGCTGATGTTTTGCAAAACTATAATTGACTTAACTTTCATTCTTGAGATGAGTATCTTATTGCTGCTTTTGTCATTTACTTAGAAATGTGGATATCAGCTGTCCTGACTTCCTAATTTGTGACATACTGTACCAAAACTACTCCTCTAATTTTCTGGGAGTGAGGGAAAATTTGTTATGAGAATATCAGTGAAACATAGCTAGGCAGGAATGTCTCAGCCGAGGTCTCCATCAGCCTCTGACATTTTTCCTCAAAACCAAACCTTTCAATGCTAGGGTATGCAAACTTTGCAAACACCAGGGAATGTGGATAGTTGCGAGTTCAACTCTTAGAAAAAGAAACTGCAGAACCATTTATGAGCAATGTCAAGATGGCCCAAGAAGGTGCATCCAGCCATGTTGCTTGTGGGCTTCTGGGAGCTGTAGGAGTGGCAAGTATGGCTGGTATGGCTGTGTCCATCTGCTTTCTCCCTGATTGCTCTTGCTGTTCACCTTTGGACTCTTGCCAGCTCATTTCAGTCATTTGTGAAAAACAGCACCCAAAAGTGGGCATTAGTACCCTAGTTGGGACCTTGCTGTTACTGAATAGGGCTGCAGAACTGCTTTGTTTCTTAATAAGCTTGTCAGCAGGAGGTTTGCCAGTATAAATAAGATGGGGAGAGGCAGAGCTTTGAAGCATAGTTTTAATGTTCTAAAGAACTAACTTGGCTGAAGAACTGCTGTCTGGAGCTTTGTTTTTTAAATTAACACCTATATCAGGAAAAAAGGTAACACATCTTTGTGTATGTTACATATTGTGTAATCTGCATATTCTTTTGCTTGTTTTTAATAAGCATAATGATCTCCATGATAATGGGATCTTTGTTGTCTTTATTGTGTTGCCTTAATTAATTTGAGCCATAACAGTTGATTACCATGGTAAAGTTTTTTATATTGTAGGGCTTGACTTAGTGTGGGGAAAGGCAGATAAATTACTAAAAGCAGAGGATTGTTTCACAGCCTTGCCAGGAGTAGTTAAGAAACAGGGAGAAGAGAGGAAGGAAGTGAGATGTAAGCAAAATGAATGTTCAAACAGAATGTGCTTGCTGTTTAAAATGAACAAGTTGGGGCTGGGGAAGAGACTTCCTTTCAAATGTTGATACATACTTTTGTATGGTGTTTGGGGAGAAAAAAATGTACACACTTTTGTGGTTTGGACTTGTTTAAGCTACATTTTTATTTCATTCTTTAGAATAACGGTGCTAGTTTTTGAAGCTTCTTAAAGTAGTAGAGGTCAAAGTGCATACGCCGAAGAAAGTTGTTTCAATTTGCACAGCCTGTGGAGGAGGGGATGAGATGGAGTGTGGGTGTGTGTTCGGGTAGAGTCACTGTTAAGACCCTGTTTCACTCTCTAGCAGTAGGTCAAGCTATTTTATTTCCTTGCCTTACTAGTGTGATTTTCAAGGCCCTACAGTGTAATTTAAAACATTACTCAGATGAAAATGTGTTTATGACAAATAGACTGTATCTATTTTTCTCCCATCTGTAATTTTTATTAACTGTTACCAAAATCTCTGCATATTCTTACGCTGTTTTATCTATCCTGTGAATGTACTATACATCTATATTTTCTAATTGGCGTATTCTTTGCAAAAAAAAAAAAAAGAAAAGAAAAGATAGAAGTAGCAACAAGCAAAGCAAGCAGTCTTCTTTTTTTTATCAGACTAAACTTGTAATGTGTGAGATCAGGTAAAACTGATGACTGTCCAAAACTGTTGAGGAAAATATACATTACATTACATTACATTAAAATATATATATATTGCTGTCTAATTAACAGTATGAAATTGTTGTTCAGCATGTAACAGTGTTTCAAATTTTTTTGTGAACTCGAAATTCAGCTTATGGTTGGCTGAGAACAGTGCTGCTTCTTGCCCTAAATCATTATCTACATTTTAAAATTTTTATCAGTTTGAGGTGTCTAGGTAATTCTCTGTGTCTTGGCTTAAAAATGTAAAAATATCCTGCTCTTGAGAACATCAAAATAAGTGGCCTCATTACTGACAGAGGATTTTACACTGATGATTACCCCATAAAACATATGTATGAAGTGTGGGATTCTATTTATGTTGGGCTCTGTGTTTCTTCCCAGGACATCTATGCTTTCTAAAATAACAGCCTTGGTATTGCCATTTTGAGACTTGGAAAGTGGGCATAGCTGTTCATCCTTGCACTAGACCAGACACTGCAGCTGCATGCCAAAATCTTTATGTTGCATAATCACAGGTTGTACTTTGGAAGTGGACACAAGGGGCAGGATAATAATTGCATCATTCTGCTTTAAGCTGGTACTTGAGTCATGCAGTAACTCCAGAATGATAGGATAATTCACGTTTAAAGGGACCTCAGGAGGTTTCCAGTGCAACCTCTTGCCCAAAACAGGGTCAGCTGTGAGATCAGAACAAGTTGCTTGGGGCTTTACCCAGTTTGGTTTGAGAACCTCCTAGGACGAAGACCGTACAGCTTCTCTGCAGTGGGTCCATGGTTGGTCTGTCCTCATGGGGAAAATCTTTTCTCCTTGTGTACATTTGACCCTGTCTTGTTTTGACCTTCGGCCCATTGTCTCTTATCCACCTCACACTACTGCTAAGAACCTGGTCTCATCTCTTCAATCTCTTCCTGTCAGCACCAGTGGGCTGCTGTTGAGTGTCCTGAAGGCATCCTTCCTCCAGGCTAAACAAACCCAGCTGCCACAGCCTTGTTTTGCAGGGCCACTGCTTCAGCCCCCACCATCTTGGTGACCCTCCACTGGACTTCTACCCACGGTAAAAAGTGCTGAGATAGTATTCAAGGTGTTTCTTCTCCAGTCCCCCTAAGACAGAGATTAAGATTACTGTGCCATATAAGTGACAACCCCAGGGCAGAGCTGTGTGTTTGAACCATATGTATGTAGCTCCTGAGCAGTTCGAGAGTCAGAGGTCACCTACCTGCACATCCTCTAATCCCGAAGGTTGAATCTGTTAGGGCCCAGCTTACTATATAAAGAAGCAGACGTAATTGGATTTATGAATCATTTAAGTAGGACTGGGCTGACTGATTTGTGTGATTTTGCAGGCTGATGACAAATGGCAGTCTAAAGAGATTGCCTGGAAGGGAACGGGGAAAGGCTGTTCGGCAACATGGTATTTTTAGAAACTTCTACAGTGTCCCTCACGACAGGATCATGAACACTTGCTTAAAAACAAGAACAAAACTGACATCTCTGTTCAGATAGCTCAACAACTGGACTAGCAGCCTACATTACCAGTATCTCTTTCTGAAATCAGTTCCCAGCTCTTTCAGGAGGTTGCCTGTTTGCCGTGCTGTTTGGCAGCACTACCAAGTGTTGAACTTTAGCATTTAAAGAAACAAAAATAATTGATTGTCAGAGGGACAGGTTAAAAGGCTTGATGGTGGAGAGAAGGCAGAGAGAACCTGAATCACAACACGGTTTCTGCAGGCGAGGTTGCAGAAAAGCCTTACTCAGTTGGCTGGAGTAACTGTGAGAGGTAGCTGCTTCTTTTAAATTTGCATCCTGTAGTGTAATGTTAAATGGCTGTTCCCTCTGTGGATGCTGGAAGTGGCACAACTGCTTCATTCACAGTAGCATTAGATAATTTATGGAATATATCCTAGGTTTTGCATGACTCAGGCTACATCAAGTGATGTCTCCAAATTAGTGCTATGCAGACCATAGATTCAATCTGATTGTAGGCGAAAAATGTCTCCCTTGATTACTTAAACTGGAAATCTCAATGGGAAATGTGTTCGCTGCAAGTTATTTGCATGTTTTTCATAAAGTTAATACCAATAATCTTTTCATTAAAGTTAATTAAAAAATTTCTATACACCTACATAACATTCCATGAAATGCCCTGCAGATGATGCTGCTTTGTACAGATATTGTACATGCAGAATAGCTGGTTCTAACTGCAGAAAACAGAGCTGCAAATTTGTAGCCCAGTTCATATAATTTTGACATGGTGCTGGTGCCCAGCCTTTACTCTCTATGATGCAGTATCCCTCGGTGGACTGACTACAACTGGACCTGCATGTCCCATTTCAAAGGGAGACCAATGAGTGAAATGTACATGCAGCCATGCCTCCAAACGCTCAGGGTGTTCAGAGACCTGCACAGGCACATCAGACCATTTGGCTGGGGCTCCTGCCCCTCTTCTACTTGTGTTGCTGTCCCAGGTGTGTTTTGGCTAGTTTTTAGGTATTCTGTATTGACACTGGGGGATCTTGTGCTGTTTCAGTGAAGCTAAGACAGAAGAAGAGGTTCTATCTAGTTGCAAACAATGTACTTCTTTGAGCTGCAGTTTAGGGGTTTGGTTTTGTTTTCCTTTGGCTTACAAGGGAAGAGAATGGAGATGCTGTCCTCCCATGGAATAGCTGTTAGGTGAATTGAGTGCTTTGAGAATCTGTTCTCCCTTTTCCTACTGCACGAGGCAGAAACTTGAGGTGCTGGAGGAGTTCCCATAATTCTCACCACAGTTTACACTGGTACCTTGTATCCTTTCATTTGCTGATTATCTGGCAATATCTTCCCCTCATAAGGCCTACCTGCATATCCATCCTGGGAGGACATCTTCATCAAAGAGCAGGCCTGAAAGTTTGTTCTTGGTGGTTGAATTGCAGGGTAAGAATCTTGGCAAACATTACTACAGTGTTTCTTACATCAGTCCATGCCATCACTATGAGCCTCTGAGCGTTTGGCCAAGCTGTATGGTGAGCATGAGCATGAGCGCTAGAGGCCATTTAGTGCTCACATTTGCAGGCTGGTATGGGATGATTTATATACCCATTGTGGCAGAGTAGCTGTTTAGTTTGAGAAAAAAAAATAAGAAAGAAGGAAAGGATATGTATGCTCTGCTCTTAAAAGTGAGAAATTTTATGGACAAACGTGGGAAATACTTTGATAAGCCCACATGGATTATTTTCCATCTGTTATTACAGGAAACTAAATGGAGACAAACTGTTAGGACCTTCCCAGATGGTGTTTTGTGGTAAGGGATTGAAAACCAGCCTATCTTGATTGCATAACTGTGATCAGTTCCTGCATCTGTGTTACGCTTGCCTCAGGCTAGCTAAGTGTTAACCTTGGTTGCTGCCCTACAGCTCAGGGAAGTATAGTCTCTATTAGCGATAACACCTTTGTGGTTTTGGTGAAGTTATAGAACATGCCAAAGAAGGCTTTAGGTCAAGCCATAGTTTTTGTCTGGAGCAAGAAATGATCCTTCTTGGCCTTGGATGGTATAGGCACACCCACACCCTTAGGTTGCTCTGATGGGCACTGCCTGCACTCCCCAAGAAGCTATGTGTAGGGGGGGAATCAAGTGGTAGCTCTTCATCTTTTGCCCAGACCTATGTAGAAGGAAGCAGCTTCAGGAGGCTGGTGCTCTACTTTATGCCACCACACACTTGGTATCTGTGTTGAGAGACTGCAGTCACAGGGATCTGGTGTCTTTTCCATTCCCTGTCCCACCTCATGTCTGACAAACGCTTCTTTTAAAAAAGTATATTGCCATCCAACTTAAAGCAAATGTTGTTCTTGCATCTAAAACTGCAGCAAAATCATGATGTTTTCATTGCATCATGTCATTTCAACAAGTACTGGACAGTGGATTTCTCTGCTGATGCTGTGACATAATGTTCAATGCTGATGTTGCCAGTGTTATTTGGAAAGTTGCCTCCAGTTTGCAGAGGTGTGCACCAGTGTGGAGAGGGACAGCTGTTTTGCCCTGCCATGCTGTATCTTATGGAGAAATTCTTGATGCCAGAAGCTGTCACAGGATCCCATGCGTGTGAAGAACATGGTGCCCTGTGCTTCATTTTTCCAAGCGGTCCTGACTTTGGTTGCATACCAGACTGCTAGTGTTGCAAAAATCTGTTATATTGTATCACTTGCTTGTAAAACTGAGAGGAGGAAAAAGATGAAAGAAGAGCAAAGCTCATGCTTTGGCATTTTTGGGGCTTTTTCTCTTCAAATTTGAGGGTAGGCTATACAAAGTAACAGGCTGTTTGCATTTTTTTTTTTTTTAAACATTGGCTTAAGAAAGCTCTTCCCTTACAGTTGGTTCTCATTCTTTGTTTCTTCCTTCCAAGAGTTGATTCAAGTATTGCCTCATCTACCCAAAATAGTATAAATCCAGGAAGACAGCAGCACTTGGGAAACCAGTCTTTATTTCTGAATATAATGTGGTTGAATTTCTGCCCATCTTCTCTTCCTGAGCACTTTTAGTGACCACTCATTTCTACAAGCTCTTGAGAATAGTTAACTCAAAAACATGCTTTTTTTAGAATATGTATTTACAGCCTCCAAACCAAGCAATTTGGCCTCTGAATCAATAGCAGTGGTGTGGACTTTCAAGACTGATGTTGAAGGCTGTGAGGCGGTGGGAAGGAAATCTGACCAAGGATGTGGACGTGAGGAGTCTGTCAGCTATGAGGGGGATTTCACAGCCATGTCCTCCTAAAAACACACCAACAGAAAAGGCGGATGTGACTGTGCCTGCTTGACAGAACAGGGATGTGGCTACTGTCCGAAAGCCTCATGTCAGAAACGCTGCCCGGGCTCGGGCCGCGGGCCCCATCGCTCCCGTTTACCCTGTGACAGGCGTAAGCTGCTGGCCGCTGCCAAGGGCAGTAACACAAGAAATATTTTTGTAAATGGAGAATAACAATTCTTTTCTTCCCAGGGAGAATGGAAGTGTTTCTTCGCCTCCCCGGGGCGTTTGCAGGCATGATTGGCTGGCGGCGGGGGCGGCCGGGCCCCGGCAGGACAAAGTCTCTCTGTGGAGGGCTGCTCAGAGCCGGCTTTGTCCTGCCAGGCTCCGGCCGCCCCCACGGGGCTCCGCCGCAGCCCCTCGCCAGCAGCCAGGCCGGTTCCGTGGCGGGGCGGAGGCGGGAGAAGCATTGCCGAGGCTGCCGGGACCGACCGCCAGCCCCCGGGCCGCGGGCGGCGGGCCGGGCGATGTTACTATGGGAGCGACGCAGGGCTCCGCCGGGAGCGGCCCGCGGGAGCCCGCGGCGGGGGCGGAGCAGGTCGGTAGCATCCCCGTCACCCACCGCGCTCCTCCTCCTGCCGGGCTCGCCCACCGGCACCCCCTGCCCCGGCCCTGGGCCCCCAGGGGAGGGAGGGGAAAGGCGGGGGGCGCGGGTAACACCGGCGCACAGGTGTGTTTGTGACCCGCCGGACTCACCTGCGGCCGCGGGGCAGCGCCGAGCCACGCCGGGACCACCCGCCCTGCCGCGGAGAACCGCGCCTGTGATGGGGGAGGACCCGCGTAGTGCGGGCTGCGGGTTTGATCCGCGCTTCCCGCCGGCGGGGTCTGGCGGAGACAATGCTGGAGCCGAGGGCGGTGGGAATACCGTGTTTTTTCCAGTTAAATGGAAGCGGGGAGGCAGCCTGTCCTCCGCAGCACTGGCCGGTTCCTGCGGCGCCCGAAGGCGATACGTGGTTTTGTATTTTAAATACTGGTTGGGCTCAGGGTGCAGGTCAGTGTCTTAACTGAAAATATCTGTTTCTGTGGAGGAGCAAATACACAAGTTGGATAAAGAATATCTACGTCTCCCTTTCACTGGTCCCAGCTTTTCTCTTTTTTTTCAGACTGTCAGTTGCTAAACTGCAGTAATTCATGTGGCTATAGAGTAGCAAGCAGCATTTATCAGGAGGGAAGGGGTGGTGTGGTGTTCGTGCTGGCATGCAGAAAAGGGAATTTATCTGTAGTGACTTCCCCAGCCCCCACTAGAATGTGGATGGAAGCCATAAACACTTATTTATACCTCATATTTTGTTTTGTGGCTTGTAGAATAGTCAGTACTCTTAAGTATCCTCTGTAGTGTATGAAATGTTTGTGTTAGACAGTGTCCCATATTGCATATGTTAGTGGTGTTTACTGGCCATTAGTGAACTACCGGTTGATTGTTTTATGTGATTATTTCTAGACTCTGTGTGTTTGGGTTGTTTTTTGGTTGGATGGTTTGGGTTTGGTTTGTTGTTGGTTTTGTTTGGCCAGGGTTTTTCTGGCCACAGAGGTTGTACAATTGGTCTGGGTAACTTACTCCACCCGTCTTGTTCTGTTGTCTTCATCCTCACCTGTATTTTAGTGTTTCATCTCTTCTTAATCCATCTTGTAAGCTCTTTGACACAGATCCCAGTGTACTTGACACTGTTGCTGCAGTACACTTGGTAAGTAGGTGTAACCATTTGCTGATGGCTCTGGTGAGAGAAATAGAAACAGCCATAATAATGTGCTGGTGACTTGCCTTGCAGGGGTCTTTTGGGGATGAGGTTTATATGTGTTGTCCTGAGGTGGATGGAAAGTCTGGCTCTTGCACGTTTTGAGCTACAGGAGTTACAAAGCCTGTATTTACAGATGTACACTTGATATGGCTATAGGTTAAATACTTAATTTAAACAAAACTGTAGTTAGTATGGAATGAAGTAAGTTGCAGTGTATTCCAACAAATGTTGTACTGCCAGACTGTGTTGTCTGTCTCCTTCCGTTTGTCTCAAGTAGCAACATTTCTTCGGCCTGCTTTTATCGATATTGGTGGAATCCTTTTGAAGTTAATGGCAGTGCTTCTGTTGGCTGATAAAAAGTGTGGGCTGTCAGGTCTCAGCTGAGTGTATGGTGTTCCTTCAAACCATTTTAGGGATTGCCTTTCATGTAAAGAAGTGAGAATTAATTGGTTTGGATAAAGCTTCTTTTTGTTTCGCAGCTGTGAGTCCATGCAGTATGGAAGTAGGTTGTGTTGGCTGTGAATTCAGTGCCAGCTTCTCTGTCAGCAAAATGGAAGAGCTTTGGCTGATCTTTCCTTCTGGCTATTGTGTGAGACTGTGAGAAAGCTCATGTTTCTTATGTGGATTGAACTTTAGTAGGGAGACATTGTTGGTGCAGCTACTGCAATGGTTATATTCCTTATAATACAGTTACTAATAAGGCCACAATTCCATTTCTCTCATAAGGATACTGGTTTGCTCATTATTTTGTAGAAAAAGAGAGTAAAATAATCTGGAGAGATATTACAACTATCAACTAAGTTCTAGCCTCCTCTTTATTTTTCCTAATGATGCGATACAAACAGTATAAAATTTGTAACTGTACTTGGAATTCTGACTGTAATTCATGGCTGTGTTAAAACTGCAAATAAACTTAAAATAATTTTGTTTTTTAAAACCATATTTGGAATATATTTCTTACCATGAAAATTAAGAACTCTCCAAGAATTTTGTGTGATCTGGGCTGATAGGAGGGACATGTACTGCAAATACCAGCCTTAAGGCAGAATTAATACTCCTGAGTGCATCCTACCTGGAGTGTACAGTGGAAAACAATATGAAAATGCAATTATTCTCAATGCTTTGTGAGAATAAAACATCATCTAACTTACTAAATAGTAGGAGAGATGCCTTCATAAATTCCTCAGGCATCTCTATCCCGCATCTTCAAAATACAGTAAAGAAAATGCTTCTTCAAAGCCTGAGTTCTAGCAGTTAACTGAACAGGCAGATAATCAGCAGTGGCTTTGTAGGTGTTTGTGTCTTGTGTTGTACCCTATTAAGTAATCAGAGAGCAATGTCTTTTTGTGTATTCTGCTGCTGCAGTCTCTAGATCTGATAAACAGTAATTCTGCATGAGTGTTTCATAACTGAGTTTTGGATGGTTCTTGTTAAAAACCACAGTATCAAAAAAAAGCAAACAACAACTTGGAAAGAAACCAGCTCTAATCTACAGCATCCTAATACAGCTAAAAGAAATTATGCACTTATTCTTTATTCATTTATTTATTACTTAATGATATGTATATACTTAGCCTGCTCTATCTTTTGCTTGCACATGCATGCCTATTCTGTGATAAGAGAGCATTCCAAATGCTCACCCCTTATGATTCTGAGTCAGTATGAACTTTTCAGAGAGAAGGCAGGATGTCCAGCTAGACTGTCATTCTAAGCTCCACAAACAAAGCTGTGAGAGGCAAATTGTTGGCCTTTGACCGAACTGAGCAGCTTGCTGCCAGTGTCAGTGCTTGGCACTGCTTTCTCTTCTTTCTATGTTCCAACACTTGCAAAAATCTAGTGGATAATGTATGTTTCCTTTAATGGCCATAGTTGAGGATTCTTCTGTCCAACCAGTATTTCAGAAGCTTTTTGAAGAGTTACAGAACAGGATGAAAAATAACTTACATTTTCTATTTCTTTGTTTTCCTAATTCTTATTTCAGAAATAAAAAGTGGTCAGTGGTTTTGGTTATTTTGTTCATAGAGTTGATACATTATTAAAGCAATTGAAGTGACAGTAGCATACCTAATTGGTAGCATGTGTGTGCAGTTTCCTTAGATGATGCATAAGAACTCCTTTTTCTGTGTGGAACTGTACTTGCATTGTTTTGTCTGTGGGCTAAGTAATGATTATAGTTTGGCTGTAAATTTTTATTTTCTATCATGTAGTTTCCTAAAAGTCTTACAGTGGTGATGCTGTTTCTGACTCAGTACTTTGGCCGGAACTCCCTTTCAGTTACTGGCAGTTGACAAATACTTGTATGTAATTTACCTTGGTATGTGTTACATTAGGGCAAAAAATCCCAGTGTCAGACTTCTAAAGACATAGTGTTGATTGCAGATAGATGCCTCCTGACATTTCCAATAGCTGCTGCACACTTAGCTCCACTTTGGCAGTAATTCTTTCTTGGCTGTTTGTGTGCAGTACCCAGAGCATCTGAAAGATTTAAGGATAGGTTAGGATCGTGTAAGATGGCGAAGAGTTGTGTACCTCAGCGACACTTGTCAAACTTTTGGTAGAATGTGAGAGCCCCTGTACCAGAGTAATATTGATATATCCCTCTTTACTGTCCCTTTAGTCTATGTGAAATACTTATACTCTAGTTCTGACATATGTGGATGTCTTAAGTATGTTTTGTAACTTTCTGAATGGTTTTTTGTTTGACAGGTTATTATGATGTCTATTTAATGTTGCTGTGGTGGTGAATGATATAATTTAATTCAGTTCTATCTATTCAATACTATCTATTAACTTCTCTCTCCTGTTTTTATAAATTGACCTAATTTTCAGCTTCTTTTCCAAGCTTTTCTTTTCCTGCTTTATCTTGTAGAAACCAGTAGAAAATTTCCTAATGTCTTCTGCAGCAATAAGGATGGACTGAAATTCTTGGATCACAACAATTTGAAAAAGGGATTTAATTGTTCTTAGATTTTTTTGAAGTTTGTTCATCTATAGGCAGGTACAAAGCTTCATTTTCTTTCAGATGAGAAAAAAGCAGAACACTTTATTATGCTTCTGCTTTGTGTGTCAGAAGGTTCTTGAAGTGTATAATGCTCTTTCATGTGGTTCAGACCACGAGAAGAAAACTGTTCCAAATCTCAATTGAGAATTAACTTTTAGTGGCTACCAAAATGAGATTTGCTCTGGGTGGTAATTTAATGGAAACATTTCTAAACCTTAATGATTCTGAGCTGTTTAGTTTCCCTTCAGCCTCATATGCAAAAGGATTCTCTTAGTTCTTTTCAAAGCCTCATGTGGTTTATGAAAGTTGCAAAGGGAGGAATAAAATATTTTCTGTCCCTTGCAGAGCTTGTTCAGGTTAGCTTATTCTTTGTGTAGTCAGTTTGCAGTTCAGTGGAAATGGCCCTGTTTCATAGGGATCTGTGAGTTTGGTTTTATTTAACGGTTGGAGTGATGCCTGAAGTTACTTACGTTACATACATGTGAAGTGTTGACGTGGTAGAAATATTGCATCAAGGACTCAAGTTTTAAATTATTCTGCTGGCATCCTTTCAAGTGAAGCGAGAATGGCTGCAGATAAACTCGGATTAGTGCTGTAGGAATGAATCAGACATGTGAAAGTTACTATCTTGATACTAAAGAAAAGGGGCAGCTGACTTCACCCCTCTGCCCCTTGTGTTGATTTACTACTTGTTTGTTGACTGCTGTCATTAGCACTATTGGTAGGAATAATTTCTACATAAACTGGAGGCGTATGTGGTGAGTTCTGTATAACAATGTGTTCAGATATGTTAGCAAAGTCATGCATACTGCATGGTATACTTTGAGTTCACATCCAGCCTTGCAAAAGGATTGAGGGAAAGGAATGGAAAATACTTGAATTTCGCCACTCTCATCTTCCCTTCTGTGTTTTCTTGCCTCAAAGCTTTTTATCAGTGTTACCAGGTATGGGTGAATTTTAGTGTAATATAATACTTTATGTTGGATGATAGGTTGCCAGTGACACTGTCGCAGAAAAATTCAGAGCTGTGGCTATATGATTAATTTTGTTGTTTGAAAAAAAGAATTATACTCATTTGGAGGCTCTGAGGAGGAAACTTTGCTGTGAGAAAAGGGATTCTGAATGTGTTTTACTGAAGCAGGTGCAGCTGGCTTAATCCACTGTCTCATAATATTTGAGGTATTGGGAGGGGCTGGGTGATTATTTGTTTACTCTTCTTCCAAATATACTGTGAAGGGGTATCAATATACGACTTACAGACCTAAACATTTCAAATGCAATCACCAGATTTGCATTTGCATCTGTGAATCTTGCTGTCTGGATGAAAGAAAAATTACTAAACTCCCTTTTGCAACAGATTTTGTTTTGATTTTCTGTACGTGCAAGACATGTTAAAGTTTAGGAGTGAACTTCAGCAATGCTCTCTGGCATGTCTGAGTAGACTGTTGAGACATCTTGAGAGGGTCACAATGAGTTGCTTAAGACCTTGAAGGCAGAAGTGTGGTGGTAGAAGGAAAGGAATGCAGAGAGGTATGACTAGTGTGACTGGAAAACAATGAAAAGTTGGCTAATAAATCAAGCTGTTTGTTGTGGCATGTATGTGAATGATGCTGAATGTATGACTTCAAGCTCAAAGCAGCTAGATTTTATAGCATTTTTGTATCTTTTGGTCAATTTTCAACTTTTTTAATAGCAAGTTGAGTTAGGTTCTTACTGTTCTGGAAATTTAGATGCATTTGAAGCTTTGCTTTATCTACCTTTTGTATCAGTGGGACCAGTTTGACGTTTGTGTTGTGCTAGGTTTGTGATATGGTGTTGGTAGTTGTATGAAATGTGTTGTGTAGTGTGAATTTTATGGGGTTTTAGGCTTAGATATGATCAAATGTACCATTAAATTTTGTGCATTACTCAGAGCTATATTCAGGTTTATTTCCTTCAGCCAACAAAATAAAGCTAATGTGACAGTGTGTAGTAAGATTACATACTTACACATATACGCACAGGAATGCTTGACTAAAAGTAAAGTGCTTCCAAGAATACAGCATATCTTTCATCTATTAATAGAGTGAGAACAAAGGCTACTAGAAGCCTTAACAGGGAAAGAAAATCTGGTTTGGGAGGAAGCTTGGAAACTAACAATTGTACCATTGTTTGAATTGTCTTGCATTATGACTGGATGATTAAATATAAATGCAGGCCTGATTGGATTGTATCCCAGTAATGAAGCGGCCATTTAAAAACCAGTTGCAGGAAGTAGTAGACAGGTACCCAACTTGTTTTTCTCAGATTCCAGAGATGGAGGTGTTGAATAACCAATGGAACAACAATCTCTTGGTGCTAGAATTGGTCACTTCTGCTGCTTGGTTTGCTATTTGAATACAGATACAGAAAAATGAAGCGTTCAAAACCAGTACTAGTACGAAGTGTACCACTGAAGCTGAATAAAATTATAATTAGAACTTTGGACAATGTCATGCATATGATGCTTCAGTGGGTGTTTTTTTGTTGTGGTTTTTTGTTGTTGTTTGTTTTTTGTTGTTGTTTTTCTTTTATTTAAAGTCGGCACAAGAGTAAAAGCTATGTTTTAGCTGCAGAGAATAAATAATCCATGAAATGAGGCACTTCAGGAGTAGTGGCTGCACTTACTTTATTTCACAGTTAACTTTATTTTTTCCTTAGTGAAATCTAGCTTATGAAATTGATTATATACACCTACTGAATTTAATTTACCTCACTGTCAAATCCTGATACTGCGAGCACAACAGAACAAACTTCTAAATATTTTTTACATTTTGCCAAGGAAAAAGGGGGTTCTCTTCAACTCAGCTTACGCACAATTTGCTGTAGCACTTTAATTCTCAGACGTCATTTGTGTGGGCACCCCAAGGAGCAGAAGGTACAGAAAAAGTGGACTGTAAAGAAATGTGTTAGCTTTACAGTTAAAATCAATGGGGATGGCTAAGTCAGAGATAGCCTTTAAAGCTAGTATTGATCATGTGAACTGAAAGTTCAGTGCCCTTTCAGCAGTGTTACCTTCTTGCAGAGCATACAAAAATCCTTCCTAACACCATGATCTGTGTGACAGCATAAAAATCTAGCAAGGCATTCAGAAAATGAGACTGCAAATAAACTCTTCACTTTCCAGTGTGTATATACATATCCAACATTCAAGTATAGTTGATCTGTCAGCCTTTTAACTAGATTAAAATTAATCTTCAGCTGAAATCCAGGTTTTTATCTCCTCAAGCCTTGCTGAGTTTTTTTTTAAGGGGGTGGTGGAGAAGTCTACTTTACTGCAAGACTGGGCACATGCTGTGCCTCAGGAGGTGAGGTTTGTTTTCTTTAGAGCTCCTTCAACACCTGTGGGAGAGTAAATTGTCATTTCCCCAGTGGCGCCTCCACTGGACTGGTGCACTTGGGAAAAACAGCTTCTGGCTCTCCTCTGTGAAGCAGTGTGTGAAAAGGAAGAAAATTTTGATGAAAAAAATGTTAGTTGCTAGAATGTTATTTCTCAAGAGGCAAAAACTGTTTTCTAAAAATTAAATAATTTAATTGGGGAGGAAGTGGGTAGGCCAGGACAGGGAAATGGGATCTGGTTTTTTTGGTGGTTTGGATTTTTTTTTTACCCACAAATGGTAGTTTTTTTATTTCAATTGAAGCTGTTCCCTCACAAATTTTGAAGAATTGATTGATTCCTGTTGTGGAAGCACTGGAACAATTTTTCCAGGGCAATGATAGAACTGTTGTTGGGCAAAAGACAGAGAACTTGCTCCTGGAATAGATCTAAACTGAATTTTTGAGCTTTAGGTTATCACTAGGTAGGACCTGAGTGTATTGCAGCTGTGTTTTGAATACAGTCAGTTTCTTTTTTTTTTTTTTTTTCCATCTTTATCCTGAACAGGCTTTTGTTTCATTTGTAAAGGGATATTGTACTGGTTTTCAATTATGCATATGTATGCAGTAGATTTCAGCTGAAACAAGTGCAAACTACTCCACTCCTGCCGTCCACTCATTCCAGAGGAGTCTTCCATGTTTACTTTTAATTGGCGTAACATATGGGGGTTGTAAATTGATGCTGAGTTTTAATGTTTGAAACTTGTAATACTCTGCTGCATAAATACTGCTTTTTGCCCTTCGCACCATTCCCCCATCCCTGCCTCTGATCATGGTAAATGGTGACCTGCTCCCGGTAACACCAAAGCAGTTCAGGTGACTGCTTTTGTGGTAACCCCCTTCTTACAATAATTAGAGAGGGAATGAGAATGGGAATCTTTGCCAAAAAAATTAGTTTGTTCAACAAGCATCACTACTTTAAAAAGATACCACAGAATCCCTAGTAAATTCTGCATACTCAATTGAAATGATTAACTGTTGCTCTTACTGGCAGAGATCACAAGTACTCTGAAATACAGGTGAATTAATTTTAGAAAATCCCTCTTTGTGTGTGTTGTTTACTTTTCAGGTGTAATAAGAAATTACTCTTTTATGTCAGCAAAATCAGGACCAAATGACCTTATGGTACTTTCTGAAAGTGTAAACTGCTTAAATTCAGGTGAAAAGTAGTGTTGGGAAGAAAATTTTAGCTCTGAAAATGTAACTATGACTCTGCTGTTTATTGTTAAGTACTAAAATGAAGTATTGCTAATTTCCAGCTACCTATTTTCATGGTGTCTTAGTGTCTCTGTGCACATTAGTCCATGGTTTATCTTTGGAGTACCAGATGTTTCTCTTTTTTTCCAGAACAGGAAACTGCATGGGTAATATGTTTATTTCCTTTTTATAAACAGTGCTGTTAATTCTTGAAATAAATGTGGTGAAAAGGCACTTAATAAAACTGGAATCAATAAAAAAACAAACAAAAAAACCAACCCCAATATGTTTGATGATAGGGTACGTGCTTGAGGTGAAAGAAAGAAAACATAAAGCACCTAATGAATTTGTTTTAGCATCACATTTTCTGTCATCTTTACGAGGAAAGTTTTGAAGTAGTATTTTGTCCTGACGAGAATTCTCAGATGTTGTTTTTTGACTTGTAGAAATTACAGAGGTGCACATCCCTCGCCCGGCAGCACGGGCGAGCGGAACGCGCTGTGCCGGGCGCGTCGCAGTCGGGAGCGTCGCCGGTGCCCCCTGGCGGCCACGCGGGGCACGGCGGCTGCGGCTGCTCGGCGGAGCCGCGGCTCTNTCATACCATGTGCATGAGAGAATTTTCCTAACACTCTTTGAACTCTCAGGCTGGTTGCTGTGACCACTTCCTTGGGGCACCTGTTCCAGTGCCCAACCACCCGCTAGGTGAGGAACAGTTTTATACTAGCCATTGTAAACCTTCCCTCACACAACTTGGCCATTCTCTCGGGTCCTTTCTCCGGTCACCATGGAGTTCAGTGTTTGCCCCTCCTCTTCTCCTGGCAAGGAAATTGTAGGCTGTGATGAAGTCTGTCCTCAGTCTCCTCCATGATTAACACGCTCAGTGACCTCAGCTGCTTCTCATACAGCTTCCCCTCATGGTCCTTCACCATCTTTGTGACCGTTCTTTGGATGGTCTTTAAGAGCTTTATATCTTTTTAAGTATTGTGATGCCCAAAACTGCACACTGAACTTGAAGTTAGGCCACACCGGCACAGAATGAAGTGGGACAATCAACAAATGTATATTATATTTTCTCATACTCTTAAGTAGTCTTAAATCCACTTGGGAACATCTGTTTCCCTGTCATTTCCATTAGAAGTTGGTTTTTTTTTTTCTGTTTCTTTATTTCCATGCCCCTGGCTAGATGGCCAGTCCCAAAGAGTGGGTGAATAGGGTTAAATCCAGCTGATTGCCAGTAACAAGTTGAGTTTCCAGGGCTCAATACTGGGTCCAGTCCTATTAAATATGTTAATTGATGATCGGGAGGATGACACTAAGTTGGGCAAGAGTGTTGATCTGCTGGATAGTAGGAAGGCTCTGTACAGGGATCTGGGCAGGCTGGATCGATGGGCCCAGGCCAACAGCATGAGGTTCAACAAGACCAAAGGACAGGTCCTACACTTTGATCAGAACCCTAAGCAGTGTCACAGGCTGGAGGCAGAGTGTCTGAAAAGCTGCCCAGCAGAAAAGGGCTTGGGAGTGCTGGTCAACAGCAGCTGAAGATGAGTAAGGGTGTGCCCAGCTGGTCAAGGCCAATGGCATCCTGGCCTGGATCAGCAATAGTGTGACCAGCTGGACCAGGGCAGTGATTGTCCCCCTGTACTCAGCACTGGTGAGTCCAGATTTTGAATCCTGAGTTCAGTTTTGGGCACTTCACTCCAAGAAGGATATTGAATTTGCTGGAATCCGGAGAAGGGGAACAGAGCTGGTGAAGCATCTGGAGCACAAGTCCTGTGAGGAGTGGCTGAGGGAGCTGGGGCTGCTTAGCTTGGAGAAAAGGAGGCTCAGGGGTGACCTTGTTACTCTCTACAACTGCCTGAAAGGAGGATGTAGCCAGGTGGGGGTCAGTCTCTTCTCCCAAGTAACTAGTGACAAAATGAGAGTACATACATTCAAGTTGTGCCAGAAGGCGTTTCAGATTGAATATTAGGAAAAGTTTCTTTGTAGAAGGGGTTATCAAACATTGGAACCAGTTTTTAAGGGTTGTGGTTGAGTCCTCATCCCTGGAAGTATTAAAAGATATGTAGGTATACTCTTAGGGATGTGGTTTAGTGGTGAACCTGGCAGTGTTAACAGCTGGACTCAGTGATCTTGGAGGCCATTTCCAACCTAAATAATTATATGATTTAATCTGTCCCTTTCATAAAATCTTGTTTTCCTGGTACATCCTTAAAAGTGGAGCCTCATCTGTGTCTAAGTTGATCTTAGATGCAGAGTTCTAATATTTATTCTGCCCTGTCCCTTGGCCTGCCAGTTCAGCTCATAGAAATGGCAAAAGAGTAATTCAGTGAGTAAAAAATGAGCAGGTTTTTGTGGCTTTAGAAAGCTGTCTTGGCTTGCTTTAAAGAGCTAAACAACAGAATTCACAGATTGAGTCAAGGGGCTGCATATAAATAAGCAGGAGAAGTGTGGAAATTGGTATGGTCAGAAAGAATTTGTTTAGTTCCTACCACGAGAAGCTGTACCCAGCCTGTGAGGTTGTTTTTTGGGAAGAAAACACTGCATAGCCAAAGATGAAAAGGAGTGTTGGTCTCCTGAGAGCTTTCCAAAGGTGCCCCTTTTTAGAGGCAGGGAAACTTCAACAAGTCTGAGAAGAAGAAAGCACCTAGAACACAAGTGAAAAAACAAATTAAAAACACAACCCACCTTGGATTTTCGTTAGCTATTTCTAAGATGAATTGTGACTTGACCTCAAAACATTCTAAGAAAATCCTCGTTCTCCCTTTTCTGTCTTTACAAGTGCTTAAAGTCCTTCTCAGAAGTCCTGCCTTCTGAAAATGTAAATGTTTAAAATATATAGGAAATACAGTATTCCTAGACAGTATTGAATAGAAAAAGAAATTCTGTGAAAAACAAGTTGCTTTTTTCTCCTTCTCCAAAGCATCTAGTGTATGCATTACTCAGATATTTATATGTTCAGCCTCCCCATTTTTATGTAGGTGTTTTTTTAATACAGATTTGAAACAAAACAAATAAAACTATCCAGAGATTATGTGCTTTATGCCATAATCCAGCAAAATGATGCCTTATGCCACATTCTTTATGGTCTTCTTTTCAGTGTCCAAGTTAGTCCCTTTCTATTTTGGAATTGCAGAAAAATTAAATATTTACAAAACTCAAATCCCATGCCTCTGTTTTTATGTATGTTTTTTCCTGTGCTTGGGCAAATTTCTGCAAAAATTCTCTCAGTTGGGGATGCTGTTTCATCACTGTGATGCATTTGAAGTATGCTACTTCAGGGGCTGCTGCCCTGGGCGGATTGTGTGGTACTCTTCATTGCATTTGAGCATCGTTTGTCGTTGAAATGCTGTGAGCTGGATGAAGTGATATATTTTGTATTAAAAAGCACACAGCTTGTCAAAGATCCAGATCAGCATAGATCTTCTCTGTGTGTGCAACCTTTTTCCATCCCCTTGGGTTTATTCGTTAAATAATTTTTTGTGCACTGGGATATCTGGGGCATTATGCTATGAATGTTAATATTAGGGCTACTATGCAAATGAGACCTAGATGCATTTGTCAATTAATATTCTCAATAGTCTGGTAAACAGTGCTGTTCCTCTTCATCTCCCCAGTTCTGCACAGGAGTCGATTCTAGTTCTGTTTGCAGTCTGGAAGGCATTTCTTGCATCATAATGCAACGAGAGGTTGAAATAAATGCAGGTTCTGCCACCCTGGAATTTTCATCTGTTAGCTGACTAAAACTTCCACAATGGGAGAAGGCTGATGCCTGTTTTCTGATTACAGGGGCTGTTTTCCTGCGAGACTTGTATTTGACACAAATGGAGGAAATCTTTGTGTTGGCTTTCTTGCACAACACCTTTCAGGGGACAGGCTACTTGACTTGAAGTCAAGAGAGCTAAATTATGCTCTTGGCTCTGCAGCTGAGGGCTTTGGTACTGGGTATTTTGTAAGTAGTAGTTTTGCTAACTGGAAGCAAAATTCATACTGAAATAGTGCTGAGCACAGTGTCAAGTAATGACTGTGGGCATTGTTATCATGATGGATTCATACTATTACTGAAAGAAGTAAAACAAAACACCCCTTCATTATTGCTTAGTTAACATTTGATCGCTTTAAAAGTTTTCATGACACTTAAGAAGTAAAGACTGATCTGTGAATGCCCAGAATAGGCTTGTTGTACTTCATGCAGTATTTACCAGTAGTGTTCTAGGATAGAATTTACAATTTATAGCAAGTGAATGCTACAACTTCTGAGTGAAATATGATTAAGAAAAGCTTTTAACAATATCATTTCTTTGACATGAAAAATGGTTTGTATTTCTGTATGGTGACATTCAACTTATCAAATCTGTGAAAAACAAATTTTTAGAAACATTATGCTCAATTTAGGTTTTCTTTGCAGTTTGTTTTTTTTTTTAGGCAGCCCTTCAGATTGCTGTATCTATATGCATTTTGTTAAAAACTGTTTCTCACATGAAGTCTGGTAATACAGAGTATCACAGAATGGTTTGGGTTGGAAAGGATCTTAAAGATAAACTAATTCCAACTGCCCTGCAGTGAGCAGGGACAACTTTCACTAGACCAGATTGCTGATGAATGTGTTTGTTACCTTGCCAATAGAGCAAAACTATTTTGCTAATATTTGTTCTTGTTGAGTAATTTAGGTGAAAGCAAACCTGGCATAATATAACTGATAATTCTCCATTAAAGGGAAGAGGAAGAAAGGATTGTCTGCACAGCTCATTTCTATATGAATTATTTTTTCTTTTCCTTCAAAAGTTCCCATTCTAGTGCAGAAGTGAACTTACTTTTCTAGTATGTGATTTTTTTCCCAACTTCCTGCATCCTAATAATATAACCCACTGTATGTTAACAACCATTTTGATTTTACTGGAATGTAAAAATAGATTTGATGATCTTTTAACATGGAGCTGTCCTTTATGTTTCTTATTCATGCCCCTAGGAGGAAAGAGAAGGAGTTTCTGCCATTGTTGAGGAGCAATTATATGTTACTTCTAGTGGATATCTTTTCCAAACCATTTTTTATCACTTCTCTTCCTTTAATGTCAGTTGTTCATCATTCTGGAAGCCTGTTTCTTCAGGAGGATCTGTTGTTCTTCTGGGAGTTGCTGTATTGGTGCGGGAACCTATATAAAAAATGGGATATGCTTCTCTGAATAAGAGCATTTATTGGTAGAAAATAAGGTACCTCCTTTTGTGTGAGATTTTCCTGGATCCTAATGAAAGATCTGCTGTCATACACAGATATTTTATGGGAACATATCAGTTGGAGCTTTCTTCCAAGCGGCTTCCACACTGCAGGGAAAGGGCTTGGTAAAGGTCCTCTTCCTCTTCAGTCACTTTTCACTATGTTGAGAATACTTGGCAAGCTCTGGCGATGCAACTTGTGTTACATCATCATCGTTTTGTAGACACTTGTGATAACCTAGGCAATGGCATACAGATGAAAAAGAAGAGGTGTGGTCCTTCACAGCACACGCATTGCTTTTCATTTCACTGGGCCTCCACTCTCTATAGAGGGCATTTCTTTAGTGTTATCCAGAAATTGAAGAGGATCAGGACCTTTGAAAGCCTTTAAATCTAGGGCCATCCTTTTTTGTCTTTTGCCCCTGAGGGCAGGTGACATGTAAGGGTGATTTGTCATCTTGTTTTTCACGCTGTGCTCTGTTTTTCACTTGGGTTTTATAAACAATATTCATTGTTTGGCTATCCAGCAGATTGTTTACATTCTTTCTCCTAAGGTGGAGAAAATTGATGGACTGTGTCTTGGACCTATGGATTGGAGAGTTGATTACCTTATTGTCCAATCCATGATTGACTGTAAATATGTGTATAAATGTAAGAATAAACAAGGGCGGGGCCTTTTGCCCTCTTGCCTGCACTGTTCCATGACCTGCACTTGGAGTTGGCCTGATCTCTTGTGTCGAGCCCTGCACCATCTGGTGGCCCGTACAGGGACTCGATAAATCCGGGTAAAAAACCCAAGTGAAAAACAGAGCATAGTGTGAAAAACAAGACGACAGTGGTTTCTGGTTCCTCTGATATGCACCTGGTCTTTGAGGCCAGGAATACCAACGACGTCTTGATGCATCTTTGGAGTCCCTCCACCTGGCTGCTCCTGTCAGTGGTAGGAGAGTCCTTGCCCTTCTGTCTTTTACATGTGGGTTACTTTGAGTTAAGCTTTAAGTTCTTGAAAATTTTCGTTGTAGGAATCTGTCTTTAGGGAAAACCTAGACTCAGCTTTCAAGGTTTCTATGCTTAAGTCCACAGTAGCAGATGAAGGGGGATGGGAAAATGTGGAGGTCAGAGAACTCCTTTTTTGTGTCACTTGCATGAGGGAGCCAACAAGACTGTTTCAGGTGTTCTTTCTGCTTGCTTGGACAGTCTTGTGTACATTATGTGTGGGGAAACACCCTTTTTCTTCAACATCTGTAGACGAAGAAATCAAAACATAGTCCTAGGTATAAAACTTTCACCAGGGTGAATGCTGAGATGCAAGATTTTGTTGTGACATTCTGAGGTTGCTCTGCTGAGTTTTCTGAGAGCTCTCTTTTTCTTTTCACGTTCCAGATTTTAAACCAGATCATCATGCTTAGTTTTCTTTCCCCAATTGATTAATGAACTTTTCATTGTCTCAGGATAGACTCCCAGAAGGAACCAGAGTGTGTATCTGTCATTGGAATTGAGGTTGCTTCTGAAAGAGAGTTTCAGTTTTAAATATGTGTGGATAATAGCTGTGATATGTAAAAGGGTTGTAATTGCTTTTGTAATGTTGTGCTAGGAGTGAAGTTAGGCTATAGTTTCCCTTTATAGTTAGCTTTTGTAAAGAGACAAGCAAGTAAGATGTAAGGACAGTGTCTAGGACAATGCTTGCTTGTTAGTTAAAAAAAAAGTAAAATTTTTCCATCTCGCATTAAAAAAAATGGAGGAATTCCTATTCTGGAGATACTGTATTCCTTCAAAATTAAACATCCAAACGCAAACACCTTCGTCTTTCTGTTAACTCTCTGGTCTCTTAACTTGCAGCAACATTCCTATATTAACCTGATTATTTTTTAAAATTTCCTTTCAGAAGAATTTTGTTTTAAATTTTGATGGAGTCAATCCATCTGTTTTGCTCATTATGTTCCTGTAGAGAAAAAGATAGTCCAAAACAAAGAAAAAAGAGTCCTTGCTGTTAAAACTGCAACAGCTTATGGACAATGTTTCAACATTTTTATTCTAAATGTTATCACAGTCTTTTTTTCTCTATTTGGAGTGCTCTTGAAGCTTTTTCGGGGGTAAGGAGAGGGGTAGCAGAAAAGCAAAGAAAACAGGGCTAGAAAAGTCTCAAAGACATACTTACATTTGTTTCTTTTTCCTGCCCTTTTTGTAAAAATAAATAAAGAAAGAAAGAAAGAAAGAAACAACAGTTTTGGAAGCTGTGAATGTGAGTCTGTTGAGAGGAATGTGTTTGCTCTTTATAAATGTTGGTGGAGGTTCTAAATTATTTTGACCAAACTCTAATAAAAGTCTTACTCACATCCAAGTGGGAAGCCTGAGTTGGGGGCTGGTGTCAGTGTTCTTCTCCTGCACCCCCTTGGTGTTCACTCTTGGCACCTCTGTGATGAAGGTGCGAGCCTCTGTTCGTCAAAGTTCTGCTGGCTAGTGCAGAGATGGGGTCACAGTCAAAACACAGAATGCTGAATTCAATCTTCTTTTTGAACCAAAGAACTTGAACACATGCGTTGTCCCTCTACAGCCACCCCCTCCAAAAAAATGAAACCAAAACAAACAACTAACCCCCCCCCCCCGAAAAACCAACACAATCCTTCGCGTTTTCCACTGCTGTCCGAATTAATACTCTTTAGCAGTTAAAACAGTTCTACTAGTGAAAAATGCAATCTGTGTATGGAAGTTTTGGTTAGCATTGTGTATGAAACTTGGCATGTGTTTCTATCTGTTCACTGCCTGTGAAACTTACATAAAGTCTAGGGGAAAAGTTCACTTGAGGCTTACATTTCACAGCATTCATGCAGCATAAATGGGAGTGATAGCTTGACCTATTTTCTAATAAAGTAACCTGTTTGTCTGTATGATTAGTTTATCATTCTTACAAATACCTAACCAAATGTTTTAGGGCGAACTGTTATTTGCAGTGATTATAATTTTGTCTCTATTTCTCTTTTTGCTTGCTGGAGCCAAGCCCACACAGTTCTGCAAAAAACATTAAATATTATAGTCAATATATGAATTTTCAAATCATCCGCACTGTGCTTCTTAAGTCTTTTATCTTTTAAGTTTAAATTAGGTTCCTGGTGGGGTTAACCCATATGTGCTTGGAAGAAGAATAAGGTGCTGCATAGTGATCTGTTTCTGACACTTAATTTAAAAGCAGACAGACAAACATAAGATTACAGCGCTGCATTCTCCTGGGATCTCTTACAGTAGGAGTTAGTGAAACTCACAGTACATTTCCCTGCTGTGGTTTTGATGTGTTTCTGTGTGAAACTGACGGCAGGATTTGTTTGAGTATGTAGGCCACTATTGTATTAGAATTACATAACCGTGTTGAGTGGTGGAAACAGATGAAAAGACGGGATGTACGGCGTTCCCTCACAGATTATATCCTGCAACAATGAAGACAGCTCAAGCTCTGCAGAGAATGTGGTCACATGCAGTCAAAAAGTTGGGGATTTTGAAAGAGCACGTGAGTTGCTTTTTGTTGCATCTTGCTCCAACTCTTCCCCTCCTCCCCTCGTATATCCCTCCCCTCTCCGACTCACTTTTATAGCTAGATGATTGTTGTGGCAGGTCTTCTGGTTTTGTTCCTCTCTCAGCGCGAATGAAGTTGTCTTCGGTGATCTCTCAGTAGCAAGTAATTGCATAAATCTCTGATGACTGTCAGTTAGAGCTGCAACAGCTGCCTGTTTGTAGCACACAGGCGATTTTAGCACTTTAACTAGTTTCCTGCCAAAGATTCTGTTAAGCGGTCTATTTTGGGTATGTAGAAAGCACCTGTCATTTTAGTATATGAGCATTAGACAGATTTAAGCAAATCCCAGCTACAGTGTTCTAATTAGAAATGGACTGACTTTAGTCCCTAATGAATTTAGATTAGCTAATTACAGTAATTTGCATTTACTGCAGGTAGCCTGTTGTCTGTGTGAAACCTGGGTGGACTTGTAAAACAGCTACTGTTAGTAACTGGAGGTGGGGTTCTTAACCATTTTGCCTGCGTTTCTCTCTCCAGTGTTTTGGTGTGCAATCTTGCAGTGAAACTGCGATCCTGTAAGGGATGCACAAGCTGCTCAGGATCCCTTTGTGTTTCCTTACAGATGAAGTATGAAGAAATTGGCAAGGTGATGAAGGCTTTTCATAACTCATCACTTGATGCATTCAGAGGAGAGTCACACCATTAAATGTGGAGTACAGGAATTTCGCATTTCGGGTGGAGACCTAGATATTAGTTTTGATCAAGTCCCCGACTGATGATTTGTAACATTTGTAGTCTCTCCCTCTCAATCTTCTCTTCTCCGTTAATCTGACGGTATGGGTTAGCATCGTGACAATGGCAAGAAGCAGTACATTTTATAATGTTAAAGAGATTATTGTTTAGAGATTGTTTTTGCCTTATGGGCTTCCAAGGTGACCATTCAGTTCTCTGAACTGTGTTGCAGAGCCTGCATTGTTTTATCAGTACAGCAGAACTAGTTGTGTTGTGTTGGTAATTACATTGTACAAAATCAGCTTTGCAAGTACATAGTGTGCTTTCCTTCCCTGTTGTAGAGTACAGCAAATGGGAGACACTTTCCCAAGGAACAGTTTCAAAAAATGGATTATTTTAACAAATACTTGTGAATTTAGAAGTGAATTGCTTAATTATCTTCTGTTTAATTTTCTGTAGCAGTTTCAAGATAAAAATAAATGCCCAATATTTACACAGAATGTACCTGAAACAGTTGCTGGTACTATAAGGAACTTTTTCTATGCAAAAATAAGATGATACTATAGGCTCAGCATCTTGAAAGTCCTTAATTACAGTTTCTGTAGGCAGTAGTTTCTCAGTAGTTTCTCTTTCATTCTTACTACTTATTTTTTTAACCAGATGCCATAAGACTTATTTGTCAGAGCAAAGTAAACTTAACTCTCTAGGCTTATGATGCTTTGATTCACTACCCAATACATCTCTCCACTTGTGCACAAGGTTATACTTATGCCACTGCTCATGGAAGGCCTAGTTTTCTGGAAGGAAATTCCCGTAAGTTTCCTGTTTCATACCCTTACATCCATCTGTGATATCTTTACCGTGCTTTCCTCAGTCCTTTTCCCGCAGTGTTGTACTGACTAAGCAGTCATTTCTCAGGCCTTTCTTTGTCCCCATGGGTAGTCAGCTCTCCTCGACTGCGTTCTGACTGCCTTGCTCCTGCACCTGCTCAGAGCTGCCCTCAATTTTTTTGGCTTGGAGGTGGTGTTGGTAGGAGCTGCATACAGTGCAAACTGAATTTAAGCGATGTTTGTGTTACATGTGTTAAGTTGTTGAGACTTTTTTTACTGAGAGGAGGATGGAGAAGGAGGAGAATGGATTTTCCATCTTCCCTGCTTCTACAAAATTTGAACCCACCTGTTTGTCCTTCAAAATTTACCCATCATTTGGTACCGATTTTAATTTCTAAAACTTTATTCAGTGAAGTCAGCTGGAATTTAAATGACACCAAAGCTGCTCTTCAGCACAGACTCGTTTTTGGTACAGCTTAAAAATATAATGTTGAAAAGCAGGACTGTGGTGGTATAGCCAAGGGTCAGTTATAGGTAAACTGTTTCCTACATATGAGACAAACAAGCCTAGTCACTTCCATTTACAGCAGCATCACAGCAGTTAAAAAAAAAAGAGCTTAGTTAAGGAGGAATTTTTCGCTTGTGGAAGTTTCTCTGTGTAAGGGAATATATCTACTGAGACAGTTCAGGTTCAGATAGCTGAAAGCGTAGACATGTCAGCTGTTAAATGGGAGTATCAGCTCAAATAATTTCTCTGTGATTCAGCACATTCAACACTGACCCCAAGACATATATGTTTTAATACTAATAATATTCACATTTTTTCTGATCTAAACAAGTCAAAATTTAGAAATAATTACTTCTATGTATTATTTTTAATATAAACCATCATCTTCTACATCTATTTTTAATTTTTATTTTTTTTTAAATTAGACCCCAGAGGTTCTGGAAACTGGAAACTGGAAAGCATTGTTCATTTTCTGGCAGAAGAGTGGAAATTTAACACTGTTCAGTGTTGTGAAATTCCTGGTAGAAATGCTGAATGTTTTTGCATATTCCCTCAGGATCTCTGAGCCAGACTTATTTTTAAGTTTGTTTTCGATACGGTTAATGTGCAATGGAAAATGTAAATCAAGTTCCACTTTGGGGTGTACAGAATCAACTGGAACTTTGCATCAAGGGGGTTTTTTGCATGTGAGAAATAACATCCATAGCTTGCTGAACAGTTGTTGACTGCCAGAAGTCTTACTCTGAAAAGACAGGGGATGCCTTAAAGCAAAGGCATACACTTCTTGTGTCACTTCTCTGTCTATTGTTTTTGCATTCATTTGTCAGTAATCCATGTGATGCCTTTAAAAAGATCATTAGGTCTGAACTCAGCTTTTGTCTGAAATTCAATTTTCTGAGAAAAAGGAAGACGACTTTCAGTAAAACCAAATAAACCTATGGCTTGAGTATGTGCATGCACATACTTATGCAATGCCTGGATTTTTCTTCTGCAACGGATGCTTTCCATTTTGAAATGTTTGCAGTGTGTCAAATGTGGCTTATTTTTCTCCTGGTTTTACAGGGCAGGCACTGAAGGGACTGGCTGTGTACTGTATGCTGCATCACAGCTGGGTGATTATTCTGTATTATATTTTAAGCTGTGATGTTGGAAAGATTTCAGGTTATATCATATAAGATAAAGTGATCAGTTCATGATCAGTTTAACTGGAAATGTGGAAAAAATGTTTCTGAGAAGTGTCACAGAAATGGCTATAGCTTTACTGTATAGTGATATATTGTGTTTTCCTGTGAAATTTAATTCCTTGAGGGGAACATAAATATTTAGTTATGTAATTCATAGTGGACAAAATATTTTGTTAAATCCACATGAACAAGAAGCAGGACATCTGAAGTCTAGTCCATTTTGAAACCCTCAGTTTAAACTGCAAATCTTACTGCATACTGGGATTCAAAGGTCTTCCATAAGTATTTTGTGTGTTATTTGAATCAGAGCTATAGAATGCTGGTTGATCTGAATTAAATGCTTTTGCTGAATAAGGCTTTTCCAGAAAATCAGAATGAGTTGTTAAATCAGTGAAACGTGAAGGGATTATACCACCCTGGACCTATTAATATTTTTTGCCTTTTTAAAGAAAAATTGTCATTAATTGAAATACATAGATCTCATACTAATTCTCCCAAAATGTTAGAATATGCATATTATTTTTAAACCTGTGTTTTAGTGAGGTATTTCACATTTTAATTTAAATAGTTGTATGCTGTGTGTTTTACTAATTGGTTTCTGTGTGCAACAGGCCCCAGGCATGGAAGAGCTGATATGGGAACAGTACACAGTGACCTTACAAAAGGTGAGTGAGTGCCTGTTATATTTTTAGTTTTCAAATATTCAAGCACTGATTTACTCTGAATATGTTTTGCAATAGATGATATTAGCATATCTGAATCTAGAATAGGATTAATTCATTGTCTAAATCAGATATGTTTCTTATTTTAAAGCTTAGTTGCTACTCATACAATAGCATGACTCTTTAATGTTAAGAGTAAATTCAATTAACAATTTAAGTGCTGTATTTGCTACTGTTTGGTCTTTCTAATGACGGTATAATGTACCAAATGTTAGCCACATAGCTAAATTCATTATTGAAGTGCCTTAAAAATAAAGCAGATGGTTCTATCAAGCAGTTTGTGGTTAATGTCCAAGCTTTGTAATAATTACCGAACAGGATTCCACTGATTTTATTTTTGTAATATACTTTAATATCTGCCAGTGTGGAATCCAGTAGAAAACTGCTGTCATTAAAACCTGTAAAACAGGTTGACTATAGATGCCACTTTTTACAGCTCTTTTAAGAAAACAGGAATTATCTCATCAAGTGGAGTCCTTTTGAATTTAAGAAAGTAGACCACTTGTGTCTGTATTCTTTAATAGCTAGGCTGCAGCAACATGGTACAAGGTATGCACTTTGGCTTCAGTGGTGGTGGTGGTCTTCCCAGCTGCTCTGATGATCTGGGTTCAGTTCAGCCTGTACTGAGCTGCTCAAGTTTTTTCACATCTTCGGCAATGAACTGAAACTTGAATGACCAAAGGTGAAATAGCGATCTTTTCTACATAGCTTGTTTCATGTGAGAAAGAGTTGGTTTTTAGGTTACAGAGGTAGACAAGAGAAACACTGCAGATGAAGATCTTAGTTCCTGTAATTTCCAGCACTTTAGATCTCAGATATCATGTAAATGAGCATTACATCTTTACCACAGAGACAGGCTCAGGCTGCTGCAATGGCAAAGGGCTACTGAACTTGCTGTATGAGCCACTACCATTGAATTTTACCATTATTTTGAACTTGTATTGTTTTGGTGTAAAGTATCGAACTGCTTCCTGTAAAACTAAGGTGCAGCAAGTGAAGTGCTGTTTTAAAGAAAAGCACATTGCTTTTTTCCTCCTCACAGAAATAACCACTTAATATCGGCATTAGTGGAACATGAGTTGGCATATGATGAACTATACACATGTTGAGTGTGAGTTGGGGGAAAATCATTACTTTAATTTGATGTATTACTTTGCTGCTATGTTAAGACATTTTGTTCAAATGTAGCATAATTTTTAATTTTCAGTGATATGATGTGTGTGTTAAATACTTGATAAAATTAAACTTGTGTGGTTTTGTGCTCACCTTGTTGTCAGCAGTTCAGTTACATGAGCAGTTCTCAGGTCTACTGCAATCAACATGCTTCTTTGGCATTCTGTGAAGCGTTTCTTTGATTTTATGAATGCCATCTTAGGACTTCTATGATTTCTGTGATGACAGGTTGTCATTATTTACATGTTTAAAACAGTTGATTGTGACAGAAGAGGATTATAAACAATGCACAGCTTAACTACTTGCTCTTTGTAATCAACCATGATCTTGTTTAGTTTGATTGAGGAGTAAGTAGTTATTACAAACTACTTAGCAATCATAATGAAGATGAGATCCTGGGAAAGCTATTCCATTTTCCCAAGCATCACTAACAAAATAGATTTACCTAACGATAGATTTTGTATGAATAACCTGTGGGATGCTGAAGTAAAACGCAGGCAAATTTAGTGAGTTCTTTACTTAATTACTAAAAATCATTAGGCTGTAGAGGTTTTGGAAAGAAAGAACTTGTCATTTGGTTATGTGGATGTGTAAACACAATCTTATTTAAATCTAGAGGTAGTGTATTTCTGCAGCATTCTACATGCAGTTAGCATATTTAAAATAATACCCACTTAGAGTGCCATCACAGGAACATTCATGTTCTTCTTTCTCCCTGTCAAAATTCCTGTCAATATGTTCAAATTTTGTTGTATTTGGTTTTGTTGTAAAGGATTCGAAACGAGGATTTGGGATTGCAGTTTCTGGAGGCAGAGATAACCCTCATTTTGAAAATGGTGAAACATCGATAGTCATTTCAGATGTTCTCCCAGGTGGTCCAGCAGATGGATTACTTCAGTAAGCACCTTTTTCTGTGTCTGGCATTTCGAGGGGCATGGCTGTAGAATACGTAAAACCTTTGGACAGACTTGGTTGAGATGCAAGTGATTTAATCCCCTCAAGTTTTGGCGCCCTTTTGAAAATCTAGCTGTCTCTTTAAAAAATAAAAAAAAACCAGCAAAACGGGTAAACTCTACATAGAGGTGTTAGTTGCTATTTGGTAAGACATTAAATTTCAGTGGTTTTAAAAAATCTTTGACTGTTAAGTATGTTTCTTTCAAGATTGTATTTCATTTAAAGAAACAGTACAAATACTTAGTATCTTAACATTTCCTCCTTGTTCCTCCTCCAGTAAACATGTCTAGTCATCTATCATTAGTTTCCAAGAATGACTTAAATCAGCCCAAGGAAGGTTTGCTAAATATTTATTTTATATCTGAAAGAAAAAATTATGGAAATAGAGTTTCTGTTGTCTTTCTGGTAACTTCATCCTTGGTGAGGCAGCAGTTATCATGAAGGAATAATTTTAAATCTGTAGGCTGAGAGTTTCTATCCTACATCAGTTTTTCATCCTTCGACCTTTGAAAGAATGTCAAATATTTGTGCAGTAATAATAATTCAAGAGAGTAGATTCTGTCCCTTTTGCCAAACATTAATTTTTGGTCAGGTAATGAAATGGCTGTCATGGGAGTTGTTATTGAATAACTGAATAAAAGGGATATTGTAAAACAAGTAACAAACCATTTTTAACATAAGTGTACAAACTGTACGTTTTATTACACCACCACTGTCATCATCCCTGTTCCGTAATCGCCTGTGGTTTGGGAATAAAATCATGTCCACAAATTATGGAAGATCATAAGTATCATCACCATTGATGACAGCAAGGCAATACCAAGATATTTGGGCCCTTTAAGACAAAATACATTCTGAAGAAAAATTAATGCAAAGCTCTTCATCCAACAAACCAAGGAATATAGGCCTAACTTTCTGAGTGTATGGGAAATACAGTTCTGACATTTTTTTAGGGTAAAATGGGTACAAGTAGATGGACCTCTTGATGTAATATTACAGTATTAAGTTCAATACTATCTTTGGATATATGGACTGTCCAGAGAGCTATTTTAATTCATGCATAAACCTGGATGAAACTGATACTGGAATATAGCATGTTGTTCTAGCATACTCATCCACTAAAAGGAATTGGAAGAGTATGAAAAGAGGCATGAAAGTAATTTAGGAGTTAGAGTGCCTTACAAATGGAGGCTTAGATTATATAATCTTCTTTTTAAATAAGAAGATTGTGATGTGATTTGATTACAATGATGAAAAAATAGTTGGTACCAAAGACTTCTTTCATCTAGCAGAAAATGGCAAAGTAACCAGTAGTATGTTGAGCTAATGCTCTGACTGTAAAGTTAGTAACTGAATAGTCACTAGAAAAAAACTAATATGAGGGGCATGAGGAGTGGTAATTTGGGTTTCTTTCAATCTTTTGCACCTTTTGTCGTGAAAAGCCTTAATGAAATTTATGGGGTTAAGTTAATCAGTGTTATGGTGCCATTTCATATGGCTGGCTGAGTTAGGTGTTAGTGGTCTATTTGACATGCAGGAGGTCTAAATAGACAAGTTAGTAATCTCAGCTGGCCTGTGTTCTAGGGCAGGGAGGACTTCTTGTGTTTTATAATTTTGTTGGGGTTTTTTTCTCCCCAATCACCTTTCTACAGAGTACATGGGACCTGAACATCAGACTTCCAGAAAAATGTACTGCAGTTGTACTTGTCAATATTTGCCTCAATACTAGTATGGCTGCAGCAGTTTGAAGCTTTCATGAAGTGTGAAAGAAGTCCAGCATTAGATGTGAAAAACTAGGAGTTTTGAAAGAACTAAAAAAAAAAGTTTTAGTACTCATCACAAATGTTCTTTAAAAAACATTATGGCAAGGTACTTAAGATGAACACAGTATATATAAAGATATACAGTGTTGCTCAAAGTCAAATTTTTAGATTATCAAAAGCTGTTTCTAGGATTCAGATATTGTGGTGTTTATAGAACAAACAGTTTTAAAGCAAAACCCCTTGTTAAACTGAATGAAATCCATAGGTTCTCTCTGAAAAAAAAAAAAGAAGAAATTTTTTTCTGCTGTTTTCAAGAAAAGCCCATCTTAAATCCTCTTTTTTCCTTTTTTTCTCTCCCTCCCTCCGTTTCCAGAGAGAATGACCGAGTGGTGATAGTTAATGGGACCCCGATGGAAAATGTTCTACATTCTTTTGCAGTTCAGCAGCTTAGGAAAAGTGGAAAAGTGGCCACCATTGTAAGTAAATTCCAAATGTATTCAGTGTACAGTGGTATGTACATGCATAACCAATCAGGACTTTGGTTTTTGTCTATAAAGTATACTTTAAAGGCATGAAGAAAAGCAGTCCTTTGCCAGATACAAAGTACAGAATAAATACAACAAAGATATAGTTTCTGCAGGTGAAACAAATTGAAATTATTCAACAGTATCACAAAGTTATCTTGTTGAAAAACTGAGAATAAAATGTATGTTCTCTATGTTTATTTTACTGAATAACAAGTGGTACAGAACAGAAGTTAGGTGAGGCAAATGATGTTCTACATACCCAGATCTAGTCCAGTAACAAATAGGACATTGTTCTTCATGTTTTTTTCCCCAACCTCTGTTTGAAACATGAAGAATATTCATCTGTTTGATTTCACATTCTAATCTTTGAAAGGATTGTTTTTTTAATGTTTGTTTGTTTGTTTCATATTGTACTGAACAGGTAGTAAAAAGACCAAGGAAAGTGCAGGCTGCTGCATTGAAGAGAAGCCCTTCCCTTGACTATGAGGACAGAGCTTTAGATGTCATGGATGACCATGCAGAATTTGATGGCAAAAGTGCTCGAAGTGGCTATAGTGAGAGAAGCTGGCACAGTGGAAATGGAGGGCGCAGCCAAAGCTGGGGAAACAGCCTGGATCAGAGCTATAGGGATGAGCAAGACCGAGGGCGCAACCGAAGCCGAGATCGTGACAGGGAATGCAGCTACAGCCGTGATCGAAGTCGTGGTAGGAGTGTTGACAGGAGCTTGGATCGAGACTATAGAAGAGATCGGAGCAGGGGAAGGAGCATCGACAGGGATGGTGGCTATGAACGGGACTACAGAGGAGACTACAGCCCACCCAGTTACAGTCATGGATCTTTATCTGATCCTAGATATGGGAGGGAAATGAGAAGTCGCAGTCGCGACAGGCTTCGTTCCCGCAGTCCTTCTCCCGAAATACACCACCAACATGAGTACATGGGACAGCAGGATCAGAGTGCACCAATCAGCGTTCTCTTAACAAAAGGCAGACACAATGAAGGTGGGTCTGGTAGGAGAGGAGAGGAATCAGCTTCCAATACAGCATGGTTTTTAGTGGGAAAAAGAAAAGGGCTGAATTACTTTCTGCTTTTACAGGTTAAATGTTGACTTTTCTAACTGATGGTTTAAGTTGTTCTTTCATTCTTCCTAGCTGATTTAGGATGCTTTTTTCCCCAGCACCTTGATCTTTACCTTTGAACAAAGATTAGTTCACCCACATCATTTCAGTCTTTTCAAATCACTGTGCCCTTGGTTTTCCATTTTCTCTGCCCTTTTCTTCTGGTTCTGATGGAGAACATGGATCTGATCATGATTCAGATTACACTTGGCACATCTACAAAAGGGTTAGCTACAGAGGGGGAAGAGTAGACTCTGCCTTCAATAATAAGGTTTGTTTGGTTCTGGTAGTTAAAGAACACTGAAAAAGCAGCAGCTGAAATATTGTAATAGCAGTATTTCAGCCTTTCTTTGCTGAGTTTTGGAGTGTGTAAATGAAAGCCAAAAGCCTGACCTTTTGTGTGCTGTGAAATTAAGACTTGTGCTGGAAAGCATATCTGAGATTAGGTTGTGCATTCTTTTCTGTTTGTTTTTTTTTTGGGGGGGTGGTGATGGTTTATATCTGGAGGGGTTGGATGTGGTTGTTGGATTTTTTCCTAATCTGCCCTGCTGTAATTTGTAAGAATTTTTGCTAATTAAACTTCATATGCCGAAGCTAATCTCTTTTTTCAATTACTCTGGCAAGCATCTGTTTTCCTCCTTCCTCCTCTTCCTCTGCATGTAAAGTTTCCATTTGTAAAGATAATGCAGCTATGTATACAAATAGGGGGAAATTTAAGGTGCATTTGTTAACTTTTATGTTTAGCTATACCATATTAATTCCTGCCTTTCATATGGATACTTTGCAGAGTTGCTGAAATGTGGTGATCTTTTAAAGCAGAACAACATTCTATTGTTCTAGGATGCATGGGTTTTAAGGGTGTTGCCTTTCTTTCTAGGTAGAAAATATACTGACCCAAGTAACTTAGATCACAGGGAAAAAAGGGGGCAGAGGAGTAGGCAAGGCTGCCTGAAGCATCCAGGGCATTTCCTGGAGTACAGATAGGACAGGGTCAACATGCAGCAACTGATGAGAAGAAGTACTTCTAATAGTGCTTTTTTACCCTTTTCTCCCTCTATGCCATGCAAAATGTGAATCAGAGAGAATCTACTCCAGCATGTTAATAAGCAGCTGCAGAACAAAGGCGTCATTTTGCTGCTGGAGGTGCAGACCAGTCATCCAGCTGTAATCAGTTTTGAATCGTTGCTTGTTCATATTGTGATGGCAGCACAGACATTGGAGTCTTGGCTTAAGATGAAGTGGGTTTACTAGTTCTATGTTTTTTTTCTTTATTCCCTCTCATAGTATAATGGTGTTTGATGCATGTACACTGTAGTTTTTAAAGAAATGCATCCTCACTCATCTTTTAAACTGTAGTGGATTGTCTTCTTTGTTCCAGAATATGGGCTCCGTCTTGGAAGTCAGATCTTCATAAAAGAAATGACCCGTACTGGCCTAGCAACCAAAGATGGCAACCTTCATGAAGGAGATATAATTCTCAAGGTCTGTTCTGGTTTTACTGCTAGTAGTTTGGCAGGCACTGGTCATAGTGCTTGTTCTGAACTAAGTCATGTTACAGTCAAGTTCACTATTAAACTTGAGCACAATGGGGACTGGTTTTTTATTGTTGCCTTTTTATGTCCAGATCAATGGTACAGTAACAGAGAACATGTCTTTAGCTGATGCCAGAAAACTGATTGAGAAATCACGTGGGAAACTCCAGCTGGTTGTTCTCAGGGACCGAAAGCAGACGCTGCTCAACATTCCTTCGTTGAACGACAGTGACTCAGAAATGGATGGTGAGGTTTAATGTGGATCCAAAATTCTGGACTCTGTGCAAGGACAAAGTGGAGCTTACATGGTTTTGCTGTGGCAGAGTGGTGTTAGGTTCTTTATGAAAAAAAAAAAAGAAAAAGAAAAAGAAACACGAACAAACCTAAGTAATAGTCAATAAAGCATCAAGTCCCCTTCCTTTAGGTGAAAATAATTTTGTAGTAACCATATAATTACATTTTGGGGAAGGGCAGAGATAGAAGAACCAATGTTGGTCTGGCAAAATCAGTCTTACTTCTTGGAACAAGCAAATCAATTACTTGAATAAAAGTTTTTAAACCAAGTGCATTGGACTGGTCTCTCCTTCTGAGGGCATTAACATTCACGGCAGCATTCAAATGGAGGGAAGAAATGTTAGGACAAGAGGAAATTGAGTGCCCCTGAATAACTGGTTTCTATTCCCAGTACCTGTTCTATACAGGTGTATGAGCTGTATCTTTCAGCACAATCTTGCTTTGGGAAGGGCTCAGAAAGTTTGGGGAAGCAGGATGTAACATTATTTGGGACAAGATACGTGCTATTCTGGTGTCAGAATATGGGCTGGAACTTTTGGTAGGTTTTATTGTGAAGTCTGAGGTGCAGTTCAAATCCAAGGGCTGCCCTGTTTCCTTTGCCACTGAAGGGCAATCATGTGAGAATGCTTGATGTGCTCTTCGGTTTGGGAACCTCCACGACACCTCAAATAAAGCCTGCTAACACTAGCTAACGCCTCTGTGGTATGCTCAAAGTAGTTGTGTGATGTGTTTCCTAAAGATTGTGTGAAACCTTCCTGAAATATTTTGGGGAAAGTAGAGGGGTGGAAGCACTAAAAGATGCTTTTTGAACCTTAGTCAAATCCTTGAAATGAGAGTGGGCTGAAAGGTTCAGTGTATCCTGTATGTGAAAACTTTGTAAATACACACAGTGATCAGCTGAGCAGATAACTTAAACCAAATTCTGCATTGCTTGATTTGCCACTCTCTTTACAGATATTTCTGAAATAGAGTCAAACAGATCATTCTCCCCTCAAGATGACAGATTACATCATTCTGATCTAGATTCACATTCATCCAATGAAAAACTGAAAGAGAAACCAAAGTAAGAAGTGGTCTTCTCTAGTTCATTTTTTTCATGCTTGTCAAAGCAGTTATTAAAATATATGCATTCTTATCTGATTTCATTACACTTTTTTTCTACTTCTTTCTTTTAGTGCAAAAGATGATCCCTCCAGTAGGATGTCCAGAATGGGAGCAATGCCTACTCCGTTCAAATCAACTGGTGACATTGCTACTTCTGCTGTTACAGCTGTAGACTCAAACAAAGAACTGAAATACCAGGATGACCCAGCAGGTCAGAGTCTGAAGGTTTCAGTTCCCTTTTTTCTCCTGGCCACATAATGTCTGTTCCCTCAACCATACTGACAAAGCTGGTATGCTCTTAATATCAGCACCACCCTGACACACAGAGAAGAGGTCTGTCTTATTTTTGTGGTTCAGGGAAGAAACACCTGACATTATTTGACAGCAGCTGCTTATTAGAATTACCACCTAAGAAAGCAAGTACTCTCCTGAAACATCTACTGTTAGCCTGTTGCCCGAAGCAGATGAATGAAGTCTGATCCCTTCCCTGACCCTTTGTTCTTTTTCAAGAACTAAAAAAATATGAATAAATGGATTTTAGTCAGACATGCTTGGTTTTTAAATCTATATTAATCTTTGGCATGGAGGGTTTGATTGCCATCTGATAGCGAAAAATTGCTGCCATTTGTAACTTCTTCGGTATCTCAGTAAGTTCTTTTGTCTTTTTTTTTTTTTTAATGAATAGTGCCTCAGCTAAAAGCAGTTACACGAACAATTCTTAAACCCAGCCCGGAAGATGAAGCAATATATGGGTAAGATGGCACTTGCTGAGTTCTTTTGCACTCAGCATTCTTCCAGTGACCAATACCTGATTCTTGGCTGCATGGGTTTGTCTTCTTTTTCCCATTTGGAGTGATATTCCCTTTATAGCTTAATGCTGAGAAGAGGTGACATGGCTTCTAACTAATGATATTTCAGTTCAACTTAGTTTTAGAAATATCTGCCTGGAATCTACCTAAAAGAATCTACCTGTGCTTCTGGGCTTGCATGGGACCATATGCAAGAACTGTATTTTATTTTTATTAATAGGAAATTGATTTATGTGTTTTCTTTTGAGAGCTTCCAGAACTTGAAGGGATGGGAGTGTTGGGATTGCAAGGAGAAGCCTAATGATAAGGTTTTGAAAATGTTCGGTAGCTTGGTTTATTTTCTTCTCAGATATCTTCTAGGTTGGACACTGCATATGTTGTCATTGATGTGCAAATTAATCAAGTGATTATTTTGGTGAAGGGGAATTTATAATACAGGCTTAGGGTATTACTGAGAATGGCTGACAGATAAGTAGTGTCCTCTGTTTTGGAAGGTCACTCAGGCATACAGCTTTTCTGACAGCAAAAAAGCTGAGCCTAGTCCAGTAGTCTTTCCCACTGCAATGTGAAAGGGCTGATTGTAAACATGTCAGTAGATTGTACTTGGAAATATTTCTCATTACAAGAAAATTTGAAGACTTCTATTAAACATGTTTAACAGTAAAGAAAATAGGCACCAATTTAATTCATATGACAGTTCTTTAGATTATAGAAGAAAAAACAATGAGTATGATTACTCATAACTCAGTCTGTTTTCACGAAAACCCCAGGTGTTCGTATGAGAGAGGATATCATATGTAGGAAACTGCTTTGGGGCTTCAAAAACAGGGACCTGTTTTCCTGCTCGGTCAAGTCTGTGCGTGCTACTTAGTTACTCTTCCTAGTTCAGTTTCTACTTTGAAAAATGCAAATTATCTGATCCTGCCTTCACTGAAGAGTTACCTGGGTAAATATAACCTATCTAGTGAAAGAAACGGAATAAGAATATTATTAATATGATATTGTTGAGAGATTGCAATTTTTTTTCTTTTGACATCCTAATCTTTTTATATGCCTAGTATCTGGCCTTACTTCCTTTTTCTGTCTGTAAATCTTGTAGTCCTAATACGAAAATGGTGAGATTCAAGAAGGGGGACAGCGTGGGTCTACGATTGGCTGGTGGAAATGATGTAGGGATATTTATTGCTGGAATTCAAGAAGGTACCTCAGCTGATCAGGAAGGACTGCAGGAAGGAGATCAGATTCTTAAGGTATGAGTATGTGTCCCTGAAATGCAAATAGCCTCTGTATACTCTGGTTTGCTTCTTAGTGGGAATACGGGAGTAATTGTGATCTTAGGAAATCAAATTACTGCTTTGGAAGGGTGTGTATGTGGTGGAGGGACCTTACAGAAATTAATTTTTGAAGGAGAATTATATACCAAGCTTTAGTTTGTTTACAATGTTATGGAAGGAGTAGTTAATCATTAAAAAATGCTGCAAGACGGGACAATAAATTTTTTGTAGAATGCTTCTTCTTAGTCTTGGAGGGGGAAAAATTACCACCAGTACATTTTTCTTCTTTAATCTTTCTCCAGTTTCTTTGGGTTATGGTGATTTATTTTTCTAGTTTCTGTTTTATATCATCTGTGCCACTAAATCCCTTCATTCTGCTTTTTTTCTGAAAATTCACATGGAAGGCTAATGTAATTTTCTTTCTACCTCTTTTCTCTTGCCCCTTCTGGAGGCTGTTAAAGTTGGAGAAGCAATCTAACAGTATGCACCCAGAACATTGTTATTTCTGAATGATTACTGTTACTAGCTGGAATAAAATATTCACAAGAGGCAATTGTATTGACTTTTTAAAAATTTATATATGATAAGGGAAGAGAATGTTTAAGATATTTTCATACAAAAGAACAATCTGTGGTTATTCCTTTTACTGTTGATTTTTCTGTTGTTGTGGGTTGTTTTTTTTTGGTATATAGGTAAACACTCAAGACTTCAGAGGCATTGTTCGAGAAGAAGCTGTTTTGTATCTCTTAGAAATTCCCAAAGGTGAAACTGTGACCATTTTGGCTCAAAGTAAATATGAAGGTAGGCGCTTTGAACAAAATGTATGTGTATTTATGAAGTTTTTAAGCTGTGCTTTGTCAGTGAAACCACAAATAATTTCTCTTGCGCTTACTTTTGATAGCATTTTAGTTACTCTCCTTTTCACTAGTTGAGAAGGTAGCTGTATTCCATATGTACAAAGCTGCATGTGTGATATGTTTTTCAGAGTACATCTCCATGCCTTTCATTATTAGCAAATAGCAACTCTTAATCCTGAAAAATTGCAAGGTACTGTTTTATCTTCTGCTTTTCCATCTGTAGCAGCTGGAAGAAGATCTGCTGTTAGCATTCCTTTTCTGCTGTGCCTTGGCAGTCATAAAGGATTTGGTCAGCAGAAATGGACAGTTTTACTGATGAACAGTTTAGGAGCAAGCAAAGCCTCTTGTTCTCCTGCTGCAAGACTGTAGTGCCATGGCTGCCTTTTGCATTTGGAATGTGCAAGCATGGAACACTCCTGACAAGTGTGTGTAGGGCAATGAATGTGAATGTGAATGCATGTCTGGGTTTTTACATCTTTCTGAGCAGACATTTAGAATTTCAAAGCTGTTTTCTCTAGAACCACAGCTTACTCTTTCTTTCAAATGTAAAAAAATATGAACTAAAAGGGAGGTCTTGTTTTAGTCTACAGAGACATCATGGCTTGTGGCAGAGGAGATTCATTCTTCATCAGGAGTCACTTCGAGTGTGAAAAAGAGTCACCACAGAGCTTAGCATTCACCAGAGGGGAGATTTTTAGAGTAGTCGATACACTGTATGATGGCAAACTGGGAAACTGGCTGGCTGTGAGAATTGGAAATGAACTGGAAAAGGGCCTCATTCCAAATAAAAGCAGGTAAGGTGGCACCATGTCTTCCTAATCATTGTTATAAGTAAGATTTGCCCCCCCCAAATTATTTTTGTTTCCTATGTCATACCTTTCTTCCTTTTTATTCCCTTCCACAAGAATGAATAAATTGATTTGTCTTTAATTTTATAAGAATTGTGCGTATTGCACAATTGTAAGTACTGCAGATTTTAGAACCATGGCATTATGCAAGGACACAATGAGAGACAGTGGTGTTATCTACATACTAGATCATGTATTGTAGATCTAGAGAACTGCTTCAGTTCCTCTTCCAGAAAATGGGTGGTGGGTCCTATTTTTGTCAGTTTTTGCTTTTTCCCCCCACCTTCTTTGTCTGTCAACCCCCACCAAATCAAATCAAAACCAACAAAAAACCTCAGCCAAATGAAAAACTGAACGAAAAAAACCCTTCACCTTAGGAAGCTCATGACTCTGTGTGCAAGAACACTCTGATGATTAATCTTTTAGAAGAGCTTCAGTGTTTGAATTTCTTATGTAAATCCTTGTAGTTAGTGTTTTAAGTATTTATTCTGAAGCTATTTTTTTGGGGGAAGGGGGGAGCCGTAGGCTGTGTTTTTGTGTGAAATACTGAGTGAACCACAGCAACATTTTTACTTAAATATGTTTTCCTGGTTAAAATTCATGGGAAATAATAGAGAGTGTTCAAATGTGTACAGTGAGTAAAAGTGTTAGAATTAATCAGAAAAAAAGCCCTACCAGAATATTTTTAGACTGTAGCTTTTAAGTTCTTAATGTGGTTGTGGTTTTATGATGGAAGAAAAAGCTCACAATTATTACATGGTACACACAAGTTACGAAATGTGCTTCTTTTGTGACTTCCCTGTCTGTTTCCTGGTAAGTACGTTTTGTTCTCTCTGTTAATTGATCTGACCAAACCAGCCTTTGTTTCTATGCTGTAGCAACTTCACTTATGAGGCCTAATGGAGAATAGTGACAGTAATTTTGGAGGCCATCAGTTCTGAGTTGCCGTCTCTCACTACCTCTTTGCATTTGTGTTCATTTATGCTTGCATTAATGATGAGTTTAAGACCTCAGGACTCATTCCTGCCCAGCAACTTTTAGCTGTGGCAAGTCAGGGGATTATTCTGACAATGTGTTTGCTCCAAGGCAAAGGCACCTGAACTTGTCTGCTTTTACCTCCACTCCTTCCTATCTATCTGGCAAATTACCTGTTGCAAATTCAAAATCCGTTTTTCTTCAGTGAAGGCATCCTTACCTTCTGTGACTATTTCTGTACCCTCTGCTATGTCTGTCAGAGCTGAACAGATGGCCAGTGTTCAAAATGCCCAAAAAGATGGCTCAAGTGATAGGGCAGACTTCTGGCGAACACGTGGACAGCGATCTGGAGCAAAGAAGAATCTGAGGAAGAGTCGTGAAGATCTGACAGCTATTGTATCCGTGAGCACAAAATTCCCAGCTTATGAACGTGTTCAGTTGCGGGAAGGTGAGTGAGACTGCTTTGAGCCTGCTGCCTGTTTATTTCTGGCTGCTTTAGCATCCAAATGTTTGGTCAGCTAAGAAAGTGATTTCTAACAAGTTCTAATGATGTTAAATTAGGAAGGGATGACATTTTTCTCAGAATGGAAATTTCTGGATGCTATTAATGACTCTGAGAGAAAGCTTTTTCACCCTTTTAAACTATGGTTGTTCATTCTTGCCTCCAAATTACACCTGCCAATTTTAAGGTTTAAACTGAAAAAGGAATGAAACAACAGGGCTTTCTTTGTTTCCTCAGACTCTCCTTGGCTAGCTCTGAAAGTAAAATCCGTATGCCTGAGATCAACCCCAATCCTCATAAATACCGTTTCAACGCTAGCTTCAAAGCAAACAGAACCCAAGCATTTTCAACAGGTTGTTCAAATGTAATCATGGTCCATGTGGTCTATCTCCATGACTGTACACTAGCTATATTACTAGTGAAGTTGAGCAGGTCAAGCTGATTTTCTGGTACTAGCACATGACAGTATTCTGGAACAAAACAAAAGTAAAGAGTATTTTAAAGGAGATCCCAGAAACCAAGATGAAGATGTGGGGTAATGGCATTCCCCCATTACCTCTGTATACTGTGTTTGCACTTGCTTCAACATAAGCAATAAAATAGTTTTACATTTCTTTTCTTCATCAAGCTGCATTGCAGTTGCTTTATCATTTGTGTCTTTATTCAACAAAACCCACTGTGGCAAGGTTCATGCAGTTTCGATGGATGGAAAGATGAATGAAGATCTGCTGTACATTTTCAGATGAATCTTCTAAATACAATATCATTATAAGGAATAAGAAAGCTGTTAAATCAAAACAGACTTTATGTTCTCAGCTGTTAAAAGCAACTTTTTGTATTATGCTGTTGCATAAACTTCTGAGGAATAAATTTTTTTAAATGTATTTTTAATACCTTCAACTTATTCTTAACTTTGCCTAGTAACTGAGGGTCTTGTCAGCTATATATAAAACCAGTCTTACCAGACTTCTCTTTTCTCCAAATATTTTTCTTTCAGCTGGTTTTAAGCGACCTGTGGTGATATTTGGCCCTATTGCTGACGTCGCTATGGAGAAGTTGTCAAATGATTTGCCTCACCTGTACCAGACAGCAAGTAAGTCATTCTCTTAGTGTCTTTTTCATCCTTAACTGAGAGAATGGATAATTTAATAATCATAGCTGTCTGGCCACTAGATAAGCAAAAATGTTGTCTTTGCAGAGACAGAACCCAGAGATGCAGGTTCAGAGAAGTCAACTGGGGTAGTGCGCTTGAACACTGTGAGGCAAATCATTGAGCAGGTAGGGCATTCTCTGAAAATTGCTTATGCTCAAAAGCATGTTTTTTTGATTTGTTTGCTCCTAAAACTTGCAGAGTACTCAAATTTTCACTGTGTATGTTTCTGTACTAAGCTTAATTATAGAGCTGTTTCAAAATTGTTCAACAGCAATTTTGGTAATTTTCATACCTTTGAACCTGGTGTTAGGAATTACATTTTCCTTCTCTAGACCATTCTAAATTTGGACAGAGGAGAATCTGTTTTACTATATGCTTTCTGAATTTGCCATGGAGACTCTACTATCATGCAATGCTCTACTTACTCTTAACTTTCTAAATGTGATATAACTGTGGGAATAAATCCCACAAGCTGTGGTCTTATTTGGACACAAATATCCTGGTTTTCCCAGGATCCCACGTTCCAATCACCTCCACTTGTTCCCACATGCACCACATTGACTGGCCTTTCTTGTTGACAGGATAAACATGCTCTGTTGGATGTCACTCCTAAAGCAGTGGACCTGCTAAATTACACCCAGTGGTTTCCAATTGTGGTCTTCTTTAACCCAGACAGTAAACAGGGTGTGAAGACCATGAGACAAAGGCTGTGTCCTACATCAAACAAGAGCTCGAGAAAGCTTTATGAGCAAGCAAACAAACTGAAGAAAACTTGTTCCCACCTCTTTACAGGTAAGGAAGAATGTTTGTTTAACCTGCTTACTGAGAGAGTATGTGACTGTGTGAGTCTCAGGACATCTGCGTATTACTCTGCATATTAATTCATGCAGGCTGGAACTAAAAGAGTGTGAAGGTATGGTCATGAGTAATGCCTCCTTTGAATTTTTTCAAAATTTCTTGTTTTGCCAAATCTTAGTGCCAAAGAAATTGTGGGCTGGTGTACTGCCATTAGAAGATAATGATTTAATAAGCTTGGAAATGGACCAGTAATAAAATAAAAATACCATGCATCTGTCAATGATCTAAAGGAAGTGGCTGCTTAACATTCTCACATACCTAAACCAAAAAGTGTTAAACAGCAAAGAATGAATGAAGGATTGCATTGCATTTGCTGTGTATATTTACTTTTTCCTTCAATTTTTACAGCAACCATTAGTTTAAATTCCGCTAATGATAGCTGGTATGGTAGCCTGAAGGACACAATTCAGCAACAGCAAGGAGAAGCAGTATGGGTGTCAGAAGGAAAGGTAAGCAGTTCAATCCATACTCTGTCAGGCTATACAGATGTCTCAAAGTATCTCTTGCCAGTAAAAATTGTTCAAAATTTCATTTGCCAGTGGTAGATAGACAAGATAAGTCATCAGTTGATGTCTGTCTGTAACCAAAAAATGTTATTATTCTTTCTGTTACACTGTGGAGCTTTCATCACTAACTCTGTGGCAAAGGGAGAATGATGATGAGGGATAAACATCTACAGGACTTTTTGCTGTGATTCTGCATTAGTTTCTTTCAGTTGCACAGAGTCATTCCTGAGGGTTTGTTTGGCCTGATATTGAGTCTTGACTGGACTTTAATTTATTGAATCTTTGTTCCTTAACTCTTCCTGGCTTTTCTCTAGATGGAGGGCATGGAAGATGATGCAGATGATCGTATGTCTTACCTTACTGCCATGGGTGCTGACTATTTGAGCTGTGACAGTCGGCTGATCAGTGACCTAGAGGATACAGATGGAGAAGGCGGTGCCTACACTGACAATGAACTTGATGAGCCTTTGGAGGAACCAAGGATTTCATCTGTTAGCCGCTCCTCTGAACCTGTGCATCACGAGGAGGTGAGATGATTGGATTTTTCAATAATACTGAGCATTGGGCTTTCTGAAAACCCTTTATCTATGGCTTAAAAATCAGAGAGGGGTTTTTTGACTGCAGCTTTGTCTTGCTTCTGATAGTGCTTTAGAGCTACACTGTGAAGAGAAAAAATAATAATAGCTCTGCTTTTCTGCCTAGCATTATAGATTTCCTGATGATGTCTCATCACCTTGAAGTTTTCAATTACATTTGCAGCGATTATAGTCAGGTTGCTGGCAGTCTTTTGACTCCTGGTGGCTGTTCCCCAAATTGTAAATTTGACAAAGAGGAAAAATGTTTGAATTACTGGCTACTGCAGTGATTTTATCTCTTATTTTCTTTCATAGAGTTTAAAAAAGTTTACTCCAGAACCAAGGGCTCAGTTGAGAAAAGCTGGTAGCAGGGAGATCCTTAGAGACCCAAGTCCACCTCCAGAATTCAAGCCTGAACCACCTAAGGTAAATTTATAGAAACAAATTTGTGTACAAATGTCCTCTTTCTGGGGAATTCTCCAGGGCAGCACACTGGAAAGAGTAATTGAGATGATCAGAGACTAGAAAACATTTTAAGTGTGGAGAGAAGGAATGACTGAAAGTGTTTCAGGATCAAGCAGAAAGAAGACTTACTGCACAACAGTTCTCAAATACATGTGATCTCCAATGTGTAATCTCCATATGGAATAAGAAAGTAAACTCCTTTGTGTATCTGCTAACAAACTGAGAGGCACTTCTTTAGCTTGGCAAGATCAAAAGTTGGCTAATCACCAGGAAAAACAAATCTGATGGCTATAACTGTGAAGCACAAAACCAGAATCCTACCACCTGACCATCACTAGAAATTTATGTTAACTGTTTATTCAACCATTGCTCAGGAATGATGCAGGAGGGAAAATGTATGTTTGAACACTAAGTTCTATTCTAGAAATTTCTTCATTTGCCTGACCCCAAAGTCCTTTCTTTGTGAGGACTGGTGCCCTCATATACTTCAAGTATTCAAAATACAGTCCAAGTGTGCTTTGACAATGAAGGTAGGGCAGAGTAGGACATGTACAAAGAAAACAAAAGTGGAATATAGAAGAGAATTGGGTTCTGTGCACTTCTAAATTTCAGATCATTATACTTCACATTAAGTAGCAGTGAAAAATTGTTTGGGGCATCCGTTTTCTCTCTGCTGTGCTCAAAGACACATTGTGGCTCTGGTAATCCTTAACAAATAGGACAAACAAGTCTAAATGTCCTAGTCTTCTATAGGCTGATGTGTAGTCTATGAGCATTTGGCCAAAATGTTGCAGCAGTTCAAATATTTTTCAAGTGTTACATGATGTGAAGATTGACACTATCAAATACATAGGCAAAGTGATTATTTCAGGTTAAAGCCCTCTTTTGAAACTAAAATTATAAAGTTGTTGGTGTAAACTTTCTGGGTTTTATACTTGCAGGGAAAAATACAAAACAAAGAGGATCCGTATGATTTTCCCAAGAACTATGACTCCAAATCGAGTAATGTTGCTGTCAGCAGTGAGACTTCAACTGTATCAGCTAAAGCACCACCACCACCTGTTTCTGTGAAACCTGCCTATGGGCGTCCCATTCTGAGAAACTCTCAGCCAGCAGCCCTGCCTGCAGAGGAGGAGGAGGAGGAGGCAAAGTTAGATGAGGAAGGAATTGAACAAGAAAATACTCCAAAATCAGTCCTGAGGAAAGTAAAAATATTTGAGGAGATGGATCACAAGGCAAGGATGCAAAGAATGCAAGAGCTACAAGAGGCCCAAAATGCCAGGGTATGAAGACATGCATTTTCCCTCTCCTGTGCTTTGTGACCTACAGAACAGCCAGAGTCCTGAAAATTGAAGTAATGCCCTTTGCATTGTGTTGCTTTTGGAGGGAGAAGTTTGGGAAACCACACATACAGACATACAGCTGTGTGGATTTGTATAAAAAAAGAGGTCATATTTTAAGGTTTCCTATTGTAACTATAAAAACCTGCCTTATAATAATCCTGTTGTTTTTGGTAATCCATCAAGTGTGCTTTGAATTACTACTATAGCAAAAGAATTCATAATTGTAGGAATATTTAATTGTTTCAGATGTCTCTGTGACTTGCTAGATTCTAATATAGGATCCCTAATAGAGTTAAAAAGAACAGTTATTTTCTTCTACTTTCTTTTAAAGCTTGAAATAGCCCAGAAGCATCCGGATATTTATGCTGTCCCTGTCAAAACACAGAAGTCAGAACAGAACTGGCCCCAGCCAATGAGGTAAGGTGTATCCAGTTCCAAGCATTCTGTCTTGATTCTTGACTTTGCTAGCTGGAGGAAAACTGATCTTGCCAGTTTTTCTTCATAAAAGTCATCCAGTGCTGGTATGTCATTCTGTTGCAGTGCTTCAAAGATTATTGTAAAGGTGGGGCAAAATTTTAGTGAACTCTTCAGTGAACTTGTTTCAGGATTTTTTTTCTTTTATCTCATTTATAGTATCTGAGTCATCCAGGAAGAAACATTGTATTCTTTCACTAAATATTTGCAGAGCCAGTTTTTTGACCCAATCAGTATTTCGTAGCAGCTTGCCTGCATTCATGTCCTTTGATATCCATTCTATCTGTGCTAGATACTTGATGTCTGTTAGTCTATCCTAACAAATAATTGCTGTTCTAATAACACTTAATTACTTAAATGTTTATTCTTTACAGAGGTGTGGTGCAGCTAGGGAAACTAAGTATGAAAGTTGTCCTAGGTCATCCATCAAGTCTCATGAAAGTAGTAGTCTTCCATTAAAATTCAGTGAGTTCTGGATGGGTCGACCACTGCGCCATCTTATCCTACACACTACACATTTCTATGACTTGAGCAGTCATCCATGCAAGAGCTAGCACACTGCATGATGGATTTTGTTTTCTACTCTTCAGGAGTCTTCAGCTTTTCTTGCACCTTAGTAATAGCCAATAGAAATTGGACTTTTTTTCTCTAGTGAGTCAAATGCTTTGATGTCACAGTAAATCTGAAATTAAAAATGGAAAACTGTTATTTTCAGGATTTCTTGGCAGGTTCAGAAAAGCATAGTTTTTTATATAGCACTGGACACTTCATAAAAGCAATGAAAATTAATCTTTCACCACATTTGCAGAGTGTTTCCTTACCTGCAGAAATCAGTGTTGTTGGCTTTTTACAGGAATGATAATGATTGGCCTAGAAGGGAGTATTTAAGCCCTGGAAGAAAGATGTAAGGACAATACCACGTTGTTTTTCCAGAACGTGGATTGCAAAAATCATAGGGTTTGAAACTGAGGAAATACCCTCCCTTGACAGATTCTATTTTTCTATGTCTGCTTAATGTCATGTCAAATGTATAGCAGCACAGTGTATAAAAAGCAAATATGTGGGTTATTTCTACCCAGTTTTAAGGCTAAGAGCCTTAGTGAGAGCCTTGATTGAAAAGGCTACCAGTTTAAGAAATGTCACATACAAAGTCCTTGAACTTTGAGACAGAAGACTGAGGATGCAAAAGAAGCAGATGTTGAAAAACTACTGTGCTAAACTAATTAAAGGAAATATCATTTGGGGTAGTAGCAAGACTGAAAACCTCTCTGCTCAGGGGATAGAGTGCTGTAAAGCTATTGGAGTTTGTATGTGTGCAGGGGTGTTTAAAAGTTGTAAATTTGGCATTCTTCAGGCAGGTTGAGTAGGTCAAATGGAGCATCACCCTCCAGCTTGATGGAAAAAACCTCTCCAGACAGGTTTACCATGGTCATGCAGTTTTTTTATGGGCTAGAGGGAGTTTTATTTGCTCCATCAGCTTTTCTAAGCTGGATGTGGCATAAAGCAGTTATTACGCACAGCTATTTTTCAGTTTTTCATAATGGAAGCAGTCATGATCTCTTTCTTTTCTCCTGTGCTGCTGTGTTAGCTCCAGGCCTCCTGAGCCCCAGAAGCCTCCTGTTAGACCTTACCTAGAGAACCGCATCAGTTATGGCAGTGAAGTGGAGGAGGAGGAGGAGGAGTACCGCCGGCAGCTGGCAGACCACTCTAAGAAGGGGTATTATGGACAGCAAACCAGATACAGAGACACAGAGTTGTAGGCTTGCTAGTATGTCCATGTCTAACGCTCTTTCAAGGTTTCTTCCTTCACAGCCAAAGTGGAGCAACAGTTAGTCTTGAAAAACTATATTTTTACTGGGGTGGTGTTAGAGGGTACGCTACTCAACTCAGACATATCTATACACTGGAACTGGAAGAGTTCATTTTTTGGGGATATTGTTTTGTCAGCATCTAGGAAAAGAAATCACTATTGCCTGAATGCTGTTGCCTGTCTTATAAGGACCAAATCCTTAAAGTTTGTGTTAATTCTTGGTATTTTCATATTTTAATATAAGCCCCCCCTTTTCCTTTTTATTAATGCTGCCTTTTTGGACTGTTCTGCTGTGTTATGAAAGTATGATCCCAGAGATACACTTCCTAATGCAATAGAACTAAATGTGAAAGTGTATTTGAAGAACAGCAAGTGCCTTTAACAAGAAGCATCTGAAGCCGTTTGTTTTGACATCTGATACTTGGTGCAAAGCCATAACACACTAAAAAGGGGATTGACTGTTTTACCTATCTTTATTTTTTATCAGTTTCGTGGTAACAATTTTCCTTGCATGTTATTTTCTAAGTTCATAGATGCATATGCAATATTCATAAATACTGACTGTACATAATAAAGGTGCAATTGATTGGGTGGTTGGAAAAGATCAGGATGTGTTTAAACAGAGAAAATGGTGTAGAAATTCAGTCACATATTAAAATTTACACAAACTGCAAATAATAAAGTATATATTCTAGACAAGCCTTGTATCTCTCACTTTTCTTTTGAACAGTATTAGTCTAGAATTGCTGACTTCTATGAGTAGTGTTTCAGTTCTCCTCTCCTCCTGTTTGAGTAACTGGGAAACATCACTGTTGATGTGCTTCATACTGTTCAGAACATCATTTTAAAATCTGCTGTGATTTAAAATGGGTACAAAATTATGGAATACCTGCATGGGACTTACCTTTTAGAGTATTAAGTTCTACCTTACCCTTTCTGCTCTTTATCCTTACACAATAAGAATTCTTGGAAGGGTCATAGAGAAAAATTTATTTTGATCATACAATATGAAAGATGGTTTTCTAATGGTCTTCTAAAAATAAAATGCATCCCAACCCTAACCATTATATGATTCTGTATTAGGAAAATGTTCTTCTCCTAGAGGGTGGCTAAGCACTGACTGGAACATGTTCCCCAAGGAAGTTGTCACAGTGCCAGCCTGACAGAGTTCCAGAAGTGTTTGGACAGTGCTGTCAGGCACATGGTGACTCTCGGGGCATCCTGTGCAGGGCCAGGTGTTGGACCCAATAATTCTTGTGGGTGGGACCCTGCCATCTCAGGAAGTCCATGATTCTGTGACACTCTCTTAAAAAAGGTAGAATTTTCTTGTTGAAGCAATAGGATGGATGCATAGCAGATGAGGATATTTATGCTGCTCAGATTTAGAATCATTGAGGTTGGAAAATACCTCCAAGATCATCAAGTGCAACCATAAACAGAACAGTGCCAAGCACACCACTAAACCATGTCCATCTACACGTCTTTTAAATTCCTACAGAGATGGTGACTCAACCACTTCCCTGGGAAGTTCTAATGTCTGACAGCCCTTTCTATGAACAGATTTTTTCCAAATCTAAACCTCCCCTGGTGCAGCTTGAACCTATGTCCTCTTGTCCTGTCACTTGTTACCTGGGAGGAGAGACCAAACCCCACCTTGCTACAACCTCCTTGTAGAGAGCCATAAGGTCACCCCTGAGCCTCCTTTTCTTCAGGCTGAACACCCCCAGCTCCCTCAGCTGCTTCTTGTGCTCCAGATCCTTTCCCAGCTCCATTGCCCTTCTCGGGACATGTTCCAGTCCCTCAGTGTCTCCTGCAGTGAGGGACCCAAAACCAAACATAGCACTTGAGGTGCAGCCTCACCAGTGCCGAGTACAGGGGGACAATCCCTGCCCTGGTTCTGCTGGCCACACTATTGCTGATCCAGGCCAGGATGCCACTGGTGTTCTTGGCCACCTGGGCACACCCTGGCTCATTAAGCTGCTGTCAGCAGCACGCCCAGGTCCTTACTGCCAGGCAGCTTTCTGCCACTCCGGCCTCAGGCCGTGGCACTGCTTGGGGCTGTTGTGACCCAGCAAGGGAAGGATCACAAGGGCAGGACCTGGCACTTGGTCATGTTGAACCCTGTATCACTGGCCTTGCCCACCGATCCAGCCTGTCCAGATCCCTCTGCAGAGCCTTCCTGCCCTCCAGCAAACCAACACTCACACCCAACTTGGTGTCACCACAAACTGACTGAGGGGGTACTTGATCCCTTTCCAGATCATTGATAAAGATAATACCTATATAATACAAATACGTGACATCAATATACAGAACACAATAAGTGTATCGATTTAAATGCAGTGTAACCGAGCTAAGGGGTCGCTCTCCTAGAGAAGCTGCTTGAGATCAGTCCGTACCGCGGCGACCGGGGTTCTTGTTGGCACATGGGGCTGTTCCCGAGGCGGGGAGACCCGTCCGGGGCTGGCGGCTGTCGGCGGGAGGAGCTGGCGACACCTGCGTGCTGCCAGCGGAGCCGCAGCCCCAGGATCACGGGCGTCGCGGCGGGCACACGGGACGGGGTGCGGCAGGGTCGTAGCTCCCTCGCCCGCTTCCCGGTCCACAGCTCACTCGGGGATCACCCACCCCAACCAGGATGAAGAGGCAGAATTTCATTGGACTCGTGGGGAAACATTATGACAAGTGATAAGGAAAAGGCTGAATGCCTTTTTTTTGCCTCAGTCTTTAACAGTAAGACCAGTTGACCTCTGGGTACTCGGCCCCCTGAGCTGGAAGACAGGATCTTTATAAATAGACAGTGAGATCAAGTGCATGCTCAGCAGGTTTGCAGATGACATAAAAATGAGTGGTGCATGTGACATTAAGCAAAATGATGGGATACCATCCAGTGGAAATGGGACAAACCTGAGAAGAACATCATACAGTCCAACAAATCCAAGTGCAAGGTGCTCTGTCCTCTTGTCCTGTCACTAGCTGTCTTGGAGGAGAAGCCAACTCCCACCTGGCTACATTCTCCTTTCAGGCAGTTGTAGAGAGCAGAGAGGTCACCCCTGAGCCTCCTTTTCTACAGGCTAAATACCCCCACCTCCCTCAGCCACTCCTCACTGGACTTCCAGTGTTCCTTCCAACCCAAACCACTCTCTCACCTCTAAGAGAGAAGACTGGCATACATAGCTGTGATGGAAAGCATAATGGAGAAAAATATTTTCTTTCAACATGGGCAGTGCCAAGCTAGATGGGGAGGAAGCTGTCCTGTGCAGAGACAAGCCAAACCTACTTGAACTCCTTTGTTATACACTGACTTTTTGAAATCAGTGTGTTTTGACTGAATGGAGGAAAGAAAGTGATATCTAGAGCAGATTGAATGGTTTAGCACAGGGTAGTTATAACAAGTCAAACGATTACTATTTTGCAGGAATGCTCCATCTCAGCATTCCATTTGCCCTCCTATGTACACACAAGCTGAACTTAAGACTTTCCATTTGCCTTGGTGCCTGAGATAAAAGAACCCATGGATAGTGAATAGTCATTTAATTCGTCTATTGAGTTATGAAATACAATGAAAAGTTTCCATTAAAGAAGTAATTTACAGCATTTTAAAGATGTTAGAAAGACAAAATTGTGGACTTTTTTTAGCTTTAGTCTTCCTGTAATGAATACATATATAGCTAGATGATCTTTCAGGAGCAAATTTTTTTCGCGAATTGAAGACTAGATAACCTTTCCAGAATAACGATCTGTTAGGTCTACTTGGAAATACACCTGTGCTTTGTCAACTCATCTTCATTTCATTCTATCTTAGAGTGGTTGGTCTATGCTTCAACCACAGCCAGAGAAATAAACAACAATCTGTGCTGCAGCTTTGTATCACTCAGTTACTCCTTCCAGTCATTACCTTTAATGAATTATTTGTTCCTAAATGAAGCAGTAAAGGTAGATGATAGAGTAGATTGTGTCCTGAATCGTGCAATGTCTCTACTATGCCTTGCTTAGTACAATAATCAAGAAACTGGCTGACCACAGAGGAAAAATTTACTGTTACTAGACAAACACACACACACACACACACACACACAAACACACACACACACACACACACACAGAAAAAAACCAAACAGAAACCAAACCCTGATGGACTAAGTCAAGTGTTCTGTGAGAATGTGCAGACAACATGTTAAGACAGACAAGAATAAAACACCTGCTCTATCTTTTTAAGAAATATGGAAGAGACCATCTTCTGTTTCTCCATCTGTGACACTCAGGATGGTGTCCTCAGCTCTTCACTAAGAAGGAAACCTGGACAAAACTATTTTGCATGAGGAAAGAAAGAGCTGGAATGACTGGGAGATATAACGAATATGATGAAGTTTACCTGTTTAAATCACTAGAAGGATTAGACTCATATAATGATTACAGTTTTGGGAAAATACTTGAGTATAATTTATGGAAATTGTTACAGAATTATGTAATAATCTTCTTGAAGTACACATGTTTTTTACTGATTTCTGATGCACTTCGGGCCAGTTTTCAAAGTAATAAATATTTCCATTCATAAATAATGTGAAAAGATTTGGTCCCTTGTTATACTTCCTGTATCCTACTTTGATTGTTTTTACTCTTTTTTGTCATAGGTGGTAGGGGATATATTTTTCCTTACACTGGCAGTACATTCAGTCCAAAAAGTCTCCCAAATGCCTACATGCTGAACATAAAGGAAGCTTTAAAACAGTGTCATCAATCTGCTTGGAGTGAGTACCAGACTGGGAGTGAAACCAACCACACAACAGTGGGTGCAACAACAGAACAAAAATAGGAATGTAGGAATGAGGCCTACAGTCATGAGATATACTGTGGGATATCTGGTGAAGGGTTTGCCATGAGATAGACCATGACATATGTCATGAAGGGATAACTGTGGGCATGGTGGCCTGCGATGGGGTGACAGGTCATCAGGAGGATTGTAACTGACCCTTACTTCTGCAATTGGCCAGGTGGAAGAGGAAGTGGCACCAAGGTGTCCCTATTGTGTTCTGCTCCACCCCCGCAGAAGGCCCACAGGTTTTGTAATCTCTTTCTCTGTATCCCTCATTACTGTATAAAGTGGCTGCCCCCTCTCTGTGTTCATGCTGGCAGTAACAGGATCATGGCTACAGTCTCACCCTCACTTCTCCCAAATGCATAAATAGGTATTTGAAATTCTTCATGGCAAAGGACGAGAACACAAGCACCTTGCAGACACATCAATGGGTTTGCTCCTCTCTCCTCCCCAAAGCAGGGATGCCTCTTCAACAAGATTTGCCCCTCCAGCTGTGTCACAGTATACCTGAACACTTGTTTTTATGTCTAGTGAACTTGTCTCTGGAAATCTAACAAGAAACTATAACCTGATGCCCCAATAAACTGAACTATTGGTGAATCTGGGCTCTTGAAAGATCTTGTTCAACTCAGCAGACTGTGTTGAATCAGTGAACTGCACTATTAATGATTCTGTGATCGCAAATGAGACCAGACTCGCAATGTAACCCACACCATTGGTGCATCCAGGATCTCACTGAGTGTGACTGGACTGAGAGTGACAAGTTGGTTCTAACCAGAAATTAAGCCCAGCTGCACTCAGCCCCTCTGTTCCCTGGGGACCAGCTGGAAACTAAGGGGATTTTTTTTCTGCCAGTCTTCTATACTCTTTGCGCAACAAACACACAGCCAGGTCTCAGACTAAAAAACCAGTTTACCTGACCTCTTCATCCAGGCAGTATCACGTACAGACTATTGCTTTTGCAATTACTTATATATTCACAGGAGGCAGGGGAGACACCAAAATGGCAGTTTAAGACTAGCTTTCATCAAAATATGATAAAAAACAGGGGCCAGATATCCTGAAGTACTGTGATAGTCCTAACTGCCTCTGTCATGTGGTATGGGAAAGCAAATGGCTGAATTGCACTTTTTGTCATCCTTATTCATTCTCTTCCCATTTAATGTCAGAATTCAGACCTGTTCTCAATTGGCATTGATATTAATTATTGCTCAGTTACTCATTTGGGGAAAAAGGTGTATTTCATCCAAGCATCTAACTTCTTCTCATGTCAGTGCTTGTATTTGCATGGCATTTACAGTCTCTGAGTGAGATCAAGATTTCATTTAATTAACAGTGTTTATGTATCAAAACTCACATATTAATAGACTTTTATACACACACACACACACACATACACACACTTCATAATGATATGTATCTGTCCTTTAAGTCTAAATGGTCATAAGAAATAAAGGCAAGGATGAAGAAAACATTTTTGCTGAAAGAAAATAGGTAGAGAACGTTCAACTGAAGCTTGGAAGTATAAATCATGCTGTAGTAGACAGGATGGAAGCAGTATTCAGCAGATCCCTGACCCATCACTGAGAAAGTTACTTTATTTCAGTTTTCATTATGTTCTTCCACTGCTAAAGTATTAAGAAATAAGTATTTCTGTAACCCTTAAATTTTTGTTATACATCCCATAAAATTTTAGCAGTGGCTAGAATAAATAATATAACATATATGTATTGCATGCTAATATACCGCTGAAATCAAAAGAAAGTAGCAAAACAAAAAAAAAGACTATGAAGTCATAAAGCAGAAAATGAAAGTGTTGTCAAAAGCATACACAAGGGGGAAAACCTTAAAAACCAAAAAATGATGAAAACAAACTTCTCCCACAGAACAATTAAATGTCAAGGTTTGAAGAAATGGGAGTCTACAAATGACTTTAAGCACCCAGCCTAGCACTCAGAATTTATACACAGGAAAGCAGGAACATCAGAGCTTGTCTTTATCATGAATGCTTTTGGCTTTATACAAATTTGCCTCACATTGTCATGCACCACCACCATCTCCAGTCTTCAGTGCAACCACTTCCATTTGCAGCAAAGGAAAGTGGTTGAGAACAGCCTGCAACTTTTGGATAAAATGGGTAAAAAGTTTCCTCAACAGTGTCTAAGAGAGAAAATGTCCTTCAGATTTCCTACGCAGGTTCTGCATCCCAGACAGAAAGAGACTGTCAGAGTTGCCATTGAAGAGATCTTCCAGCATATTTTCTATATCTTTAGCAAAAATCTGACTCTAGCTGCTTGGGATGGGACAGCTTTGGATCAGTTCCAGAATGGACTTTATCGGCAAATTGAGCAATTGGAGGCATGCGTAATCAAAAAGCACACCCATGACTGCTGGAGTAAAGAAGTCAGCAGGCTGAAACTGAAGAAATACTTCCAAAAAATAGACTGTTTTCTTAAAGGCAAACAACACGACCTGTGCTCTTGGGAGATCAGCCGTGCAGAAATGAGGAGATGTCTCCAATTGATTGATAAGGTGACAAGGAAGCTTAAAAACTAAGGTACAAAGAATTTAACCTCACATAATTTATAATATCTATAAATAAATATTATAAATAACTGTATTATTTGTTCCATGATCTATCTTGTGGCATTGCTCCTGGTTAATTTTGATTGTATTTAAATAATTATGCTTCTGAAATTTACTTTTGGAAATGTGATGCATTATTTAATGTAATGTAATTTTTTTCCTTGGTAAACAAGGTGTCTACTCTAGCTATAAATTAATCCATATGAATTTGCAGTGAGGGGTACTCCCTAAGAAGAGATCACAACCTTTGACAGAAACTAACATCTTACAGTATTGTAAAGTAATTCTAGATGGACTTGTCAACATATTATATTTTTTGCAGTAGTTATAGCTTCTATAGTAACTTCCCAATTGGACAGTGTTACTTTTAATTTAAATGTATTCACCTCTAACTGTTTGGGGGCAAGGCTTTTACTCTTTACTGCAGTGTTTCCAATTCACTTCAACTTCTTTCATAGGATTATTTGAAGTAATTTTCTATGTAAAAGTACCCTAAAGCCACACCTGCCTGAGGCACTCTGCTTGCTTGTGGGTATATTCATCCTGTCTAATACGATCTCAAAATTCACCATCCAGTGCTGTGTTTTATTGCTGCATGAAATCTGCCTCTTTCCTTTTGCTCGCAAATTGAACCACAGAAATATATAACCTTTGGTACTCCAATTAATTTCCCCTCCAAACCACATAGCCTTCAGTAATAATTACTAGATAATCAAATTCTTTAAAACAGCTTGCAATAAACTGGGCCTGGATTTTACCCCTGGGAAATTGTCCTTGGGTAACTTCATTTCAAATGGCGTGCTTTCCCTAATCAATTGCTGTTTCTTAATAATGGGGGGAACAGAGCTATATCAAGGCTCTTTTACCCAAAGAATATAGTTAAAACTTTGCTAAAACCCCAACAATTTTAAAAAAAGAATAATAAATCTCTCTGTGGCCACCCTGATGTACATTTGACGCAGGCTTCTGGGTCTGGCATAAAGAAGCAGAAGAGAGAGCATGTCTGTGGCTCTGAAAAGAGGGTGGTGTTAGTCCTGGAGGGCTGAAATTGCCAAGGGTTGGTTTAAGTATCAGGTAAAGAACCACTATAATGTTTTTCCCGATCTCCAGCCATTCCGAAGAGTATCCCTGAAAGGGGAGATAATAAAAAGGTGCATCTCAGCAAAAAACGGATTGGTATGAACAGCAGCGATGGTGCAGGGGGTCTCAGGTGCCATATCTATGACACAGGTCTCTCTTTTGCAGGCTGTACATACTGTCCTCTCTACCACTCATGAATGCAAGGTAAAGAAGAGATGGGAGACGTGGATCTCAAGGATGAAGCTGAAATACCAGAAATAAAACCAGCTAGCAACTTCACCATGATCCAGAACAACAAAAAAGACCAAAAAACCAGAGTAAATCATCAGAGTAATTTTTCCACCTGGTGACAGCTTGCCACAAATGTTACAGCAAAATATGTATTTCTTGGGCTTTATAACTAACAGCACTCAAAATGGACCCACCTTTTCACTGTTTCAAATCTCATTTCTGTTGTTTGTTTTTTGTACTTCTTCAAATCTGTAGAATAAAATGACATTCAGCCTTCTCACCCTTCTGATTTTGATATCCTTGGGTGGCTGTTGCAATGTAGCAAACTGTTATTGAAATGGTCTTATTTTTACCAAATTTTGGAAATAGCATGAAATATTTTTCACCTGCTCTCTTGTGAGGGATTCCAGTTTTTATTGCCTTACTTGTCTGCAATGGGACTATGTTAATTCATGGCCCAGTAATTGTTCAGACACTCTCCTATCATTAAGTTTTCTTTTTAATCCATAGCTGTCTTTAAGAATCTCATCACCAAATAAAAATCCATTTTGATGTATTTCAATCAACACAGTACTTGGCAGTGCAGAAAAAAAACCCAGAATGGGCACTAGAGGGCAAAGTGAAATTAGAGACCAATGTAAGAATTGTAGGTGAACGTGCATGTGTTTTGGCAAGACAGTGTTTCAGCTCTTTATGAGCTAATCAATAAAGTGCTGTTGGTCCACAGAAGGAAATTGCAAGAAAAATTAACTGTTCTTGAAAAAAACAAGAAGATCTCAGAGATAACGGACAGGATCTCATAAAGCAACATTTGATTGCAATTACTTTTTGGACATCTGTGAGGAAACAGAAACTATTTATATTGAGACAATATCTAGAAGACACATTTAAAGATGGGTACCATGGAATAATCATAGGTACTCAACAAATAAAACTGCAAAAGAAAATTGGAAGCCAATATGTCCTTGTTTTATTCCTACTTTAAAGAAAGGTAAGGATTCTTAAGGGTAAGGTGAGAAAGCTGAAGATTCAGAAGATCATCTCTCTTCACCTTGCACTTGTAACATTTTGGAGCAGTACATATTTCGTCACCATTGTGTTACCAGTTCAGCTGTGTACTGTGCTCCTGGCTAGCTGAAACCCTCTGGTATTTCTTCCAGTTAGTATTTCTCTAGAAGTTAAACAAACGAGGCAAACATATACATTACTTGCAAATGGAAGTGAATAAAATAGTGAAGTCTCAAATCTCCATGGAAAATTTAGCATAGATGAAACAAATCCTTCCAAGATGGGACTGATTGTAAGCCAAGAATCTTCATAAATTTTTCCGTAAGACCCACACATCAGGGCTGTGCAGCACAGGTCTCAGTCACAGCTTGGCTGTTCTCATGGCTAGTCTCACAGCATCTTGTTTATCTGTGTTGTGCTGGGCTTAGCTGTGTTGCACTTTTAGGGACACTATAAATTATAAATTTTCATCTATGATGACTTTGTTTTCTGGAGTAGATTTATGGGACTGTGGTCAAAAGCCTTGTCTTCCATATGAAATTTCAGAATAGCTACAGCAGAACTGAAGAAGGCTTGTTTCAGAATTTATTTTGGAAAAAATTATTCACAAGGCACAGTCAGCTACAGCTGTTCAAAGCATTTTGTCCATGGGTTTGGTTTGTTTCATAAGCTCTGGCTTAATTTTTAAAGTGGGGAAATTAAAAAAAAAAAGCAAACCCAAACCAGAAAAGAAATTCCAAAGCATAACAGGACAAAACCCTGTCAAAATAACTCTCCAAACAATCACTCAGGATTAGCCTTTGTTGCTTGTCCTACAGAGCAACCCTGGGGAAATTACAGGGGGTGGCCATGGTGGAGCAGGCAGACTGATCCTGGGCTGGCGGGTGTGGGCAAGAAAAGGGATCAGGAGCTGCTCGTGGGAAAGCACTGCCTGTTGGTTGCAGGTCCTCACTCCTTGCAGTCCAGCCTGACCCTTGTCAGGGCTAGCCCTAACCTGTTTTCCCCCTCCCAGTTGTGGAGGAACACTGGGTCCTTCCTGGGAGCAATCAGAGGGAAGATCAAGAAATGAGGGTGGCAAAGAAACAGTAAGTTCTAAAAGAAAGTGCCAGTTCTCAGTTTAAACCAGCAGAATGAATTTTCTTTGCTTCAAAAGTTTAACGCAAAGCAAAAAAAAAAAAAAAAAACCAACCAGAAAAAAATGAACAAAGCAAATCAGATTGCAGTTGGTACTTTCCAACAAGGTAATTGATTTTTAATATTCAAAAAACTTCTTACTAATCCACATGTAGGCAGGGATGAGTCATTTGTACCATCATTTCCCACACTTTTACTGACATCATGATAGCCTTAGGAAGGTGCATGGGTTTTTTCAGTGCTGACAGTTCTGAGAGGAGCAAGGTCTGACAGGGAATGTAAGGACAATCTTTCTTCTCAACCTTCACCCACCCTCGTGCCACAGCCCAGCCTGCAAACTAGCGGGAAGCTGCTATCCTACTGTGGGGTCTCCCTTCTGCAGCCATACACTGCCAACCCCACCTTGCTTCCAAACACTGTTCAGGCTCTTCATTAGTCGTGTCCTGATTTAATTCCTTTATGCCTTCAAAATTGAAATTCCCAGCTCATGTGAACTGGTTTAATTTCAGTGGAGAGGAGGACAAAGCAATGGCAAGTGATGAATAGATGAGCACAGGGAAATTCATGTCCTGCCTCAGTTCTCTACACAAGAGCCTGCAATATTAGTTCATTTTCTAAGACCAAACTTGTTGAGCCCAAATCCTCACAGTTAGAATCCTAGAACCCCAGTACCTTCAACAATGAATGCAGCATTCTAAGAAAATAATCATCTGCTTCTGAACACGTAAAAATAAACACAGTTAACTCCCTTCTAAAAAATAACTTAAAGCACGGAAGTGCATTTGCAAAGCCAAATCCACATCAAGGAGATTAACTACTGAGATTTCAGATCGTATATTTGGCCCTTGTACACCAGTTACCACCACATCTACTCACTGTAACTCTTACTGTCGACGCTATTCCTCAAGTTTCTTATCTTGGTAGGCCAGAACCTGCAGAATTTCCTCTGACTTAACTGAAGCACTGTGTGTTACAGTTCCCAGAAAGGAAATATCTTGACTGACATATTCATGTAAAAGAGAAAGCTATTCTTTGACAAAAAAAATAAAGCCCATTAGACTTCAGTTATTTTTCAAAATGTTGCTCTCTTTTTAAGCAATTATACTTTCTTTTCAATTCTTTTTGGATTGAGTTGTACTCTGTTCTGGTCTCTACTTTTTGGGAAAAGCCCACATTGGCCGTAACAGATTTTTTCTTGTGATAATAATATTTTAATAATTAAACATGAGTTCCTACTGCCTGTGGTAGAACTCACAGTGTTGTCCTTGTGACAAGCATTAAGTCCTGTCAGAGCTACTCATTTGTACTTAAAAAGGATTTATGTTGAACATGACTGGTGGTCATTAGAAGTATTTCAAGATATTAAAAGTTAGTTTGCTTTCTCTTTTTTCTTCTTTTCTTTTAAAAAAACCCTGAAAGATGGGGCATATCTCCCTCTCCTTCCCAGTTCCCCTCAGCTCACTATTTCTGCAAACCATTAAATTCCTAGAAAATGCCAGAAGCTATTATCACAATTTCCGTTATGAGTGACTTGGTGAAGACTAACACTTTAAGTGAAATCTCCCAGCCCATCTAGTGGTAATTCCTCTTTATTATTGTAGTAACATATCTGATGGGTTTGTGGGTCTCATCCAGCAATGAAACTGAGAGCAGTGAATTAGGAGGCACAGACAGTGTAGAAACATGACTCATTTCAAAACAGGGTAGGTCTTTGATATTTAGTTAATCTTTTCATTGCCTCCCAAGAAAAGCCTGTGAATTTCCCACTCTGCTAGAAAGAGGCTGGCTGAGAATGAGGAGGAAGGACATGATAAAAGATAAAAGCTATTTTTTAAAATGGAAAATGAGAGATGCTATTTACATTCTTCCATGAAAGAAAAATAAATTATAAAAAATTGTTACCCTAAAAAAAATAGATTATATTGTCCCTGAATATACTGATTCAGATTCCTTAAGAACAGTAAAACCCAGTTATAATAATCAGCCTAAGAAGTCGTCCTTTACATCATAAGAATAAGTTGCTTCCATGTGGAAAGGTTTTAATGAAAAACAGGATTAAGGTGTGCTACAGAAACACAATGGTTTGTATTTTTATCCTATGCAGAGAACATAGTCAGTAGCTTTCTATTGTTTACCTCAGCCTGGGGATTAGGGTAATAGCTTGTAGCCTCTGCCTGAAATGAATGCTTGAAAATAATGAATCCCCCTAATCAACATATTCCTGTACAATTGTGGGCTGCTTATGAGTGCACAGGTCAATCTAGAGGCCCACAGGACCTGCTGCCTCAAAGACTCACAGAAACTGACAAATCTTCCCCAAGTGACACTTTGGGAGGTCTGGACAGGAAAGGTGGCAAGATGCAGAAGGATGGACAAAGTTGAACAGAGTGGCCAGGATCCACTTTTCTCTCCAAAACCACTTCCAAACTTCATTTTTCACCTGATGAAATTGTAAAGCTAACCCCCCTGACAGCTGTGTATCTGTTTGGTGGACCCTGGCAGCACAATCTTTGCTCCCCCAGTATGGCTCTTCTTATCCTGAAGCAAGTGTGACTTGCTCTGTTAGATGAGGCTAGCAAGTCAGTTCTGGTGAGGCAGGACCTGTTTGCAAGCTATTCAGGGTCTCTGCTGAATTCATAAAATCTCCTGCACGTGAGAGGTGTGAAGCTGGCATGGCTGCCACTTCCTCTTTTGCCTGGCTTGAGAATACAGACAAAAACACTGACACTTTTCCCCATTACTTGCTTGCAGTGAAGATGACTTTCCTTCCCCTGCTACCTCCACACAACCTTCCTTTTCTCACTAGCAGTCTTGGTCACACAACATGAACATCACCCAGCACTATGCAAATAACTCCACCGGTTAGTGAGAAGTAAGAGTGGCCAGTGAAGCACCACATCAGCCCCATGGTCCCCCAGGCAGCTCAGGATTTACTCTTTTCCTTCAAGTGAGGTGAACAGCACTGAAGTGTGTGCTTAGAGCTAAGCACATGTTTCAGTGCTGTGATCTAACAGTGCTTAAAATAGCATGATCCACTGGCTAATGCAGGCTTGAATTAACACAGCCAAAAAATCTAATAATCAATGAAGAGAGACATAAAGTTAACAGAAACATTGAAAATTAATTTTAAGACACATGGTTTCTTTTCTTAAAAACACATCTCCATATTGTTTTTATAGCAAGGATTTGGAAACAAAAGCTATGCATAAAAGGAACAGATGTTTAGCCCAGTGATGTTTCCTGTTTGAAGACAATGAAATTCTTTCCATGTCACATCAAATATTTCAGGATTGCCATTAACTTTCTACATAAAATGTCCCCTTGTAGTGATTCCTGACACAAGCACAATGCCTAGATAGAATGTGTTTTCCCCATGTCATGATGCAGGGAAACCAAATGCAGTTAAAATCTTTTCAGATTTTGAAAAACACGGGAGACTCGGTTTTAACATCATAAGCTGAACAGTCATTAAGCTTGTTTTAAGAGATGCCAGCAGTAACATACAAATAATTTTTTGATGCTGGCTAAGTAGTTTCTAGACAGAAGTTAGTCTGAAAGAGAAGAGCTGGAATGGAGAAGAAAGTTTATTTTCCACAAATAAAACTGTAGGTTTTTCCCAGGACTTACTCTCTTATTCCCATATCCAGCTAACATGTGTTTCAACAGCGCCATTTAATATTTGCTTTACTCTGAATGTCTTTGCAACATACAAAATCGTTAAATGCTTTAAGCATTAAAGGCTTTCTCAAACTCTGTGTGCTTACAAGCATTCCCATCACTACCTGGTCTAACAAAAGCTGTTAACTGTTTCTTTCTCATATCTGTCACACTACAAAAGCACCACTGCAAATCACACAGCTAAAGAGAGCACACATGCATTTTCAAGTGAAAGCAGTACGCAGAAAAATCTCTTGAATTTTGAGAAGAACTTTTCTTGTACTAAGGCCTAGCATCAGGTGTGATAGGCTAGATCAACTACAAGTCTGAATTGTTGGCTGAATTGTATTCTGCATCTCCCAAAGGAGAACTTGAATATCTACATAATAACTGATTTATGAGCCCTGTACCTTGGCTCCATAGCTGCAGCACATTGCCACTCAAATGGGTGGATTTATCAAAGCACTATAGTTCAGAGCAGAAGTACACCTTTGAAGTGAATTTTCTAGTCATTGCACCCTGCCATGCCTCATTTTTCACCGCAGAGCAGGCACCGACATCATTCCTTTTGGAGGACAACATCACTCGTTTCATATGCCATCACCCCAGGAATTTTTTTTTTCAGCAGGCAATGAATCCACTCCACAGGGCCACACTGCTGCCAAAGGAAAGACCTCAAAATGCTTAGGTGGTGGGCAGCACCTCCCCAGAACCAGTCAGGTGCAGCTGCCCCAGCTGTCCTTGCGCCCTTCCAGGATGTGCCAGGGGTGGCCACCACTATGGACAGGAACTGTCATCCAGCTCTCAAGTCCTTGCAGGTGCCCCTGTGTACTGGGATTGCATGACCTGGTTTTTGGTAGCAGGAGTGGCTACAGGGGTGTTTTTTGTGACAAGTGGCCAGGAGCTTCCACCATGTCCAGCAGAGCCAATCCCTGGTAGCTCCAAAGATGGACATGATGCTGGCCAAGGCTGGGCCAATTAGAGATTGTGGTAAGGCCTCTGTGATAACTGATTTAAGGATAAATCAAAACAAAGGCTGTTGCACAGCTGTAATTGCAGCCCGAGAAGAGCAGAATGAGAACATGTGAGAGAACAAGTCTGCACACACCAAGGTCAGGGGAGAAGGAGTGGGAGGAGGCGCTCCAGGCACCAGAGATGAGATTCCCCTGCAGCCCATGGGGTCCACAGGGATGCAGAGATCCACCCCCAGCCTGTGGGGAGGTTCCCATGCCAGAGTGGATGGATGCCTGGAGGAGGCTGTGATTCTGTGGGAGATCCATGGGGAGAGAGGGCCCCTACTCCCAGGTTGGAGCAGCCTTTAGGACTTGTAGGACTTCACCCCATGGAAGAGAGACCCTTGCTGCTGCAGTTTTAGGAGAACTGTTGCCCATGGGATGGACTCACATTGCAGCAGTTTGCAGGGAGCCGTTGCTCATGAGATGGAGCCACGTCAGAGAATTTCTCAGTGAACTATCTCCTGTGGGAGGGACCCCATGGTGCAGCAGGGGAAGGACTCCTCTCCTTGAGCAGCAGGAGAAACCATGGGTGAACTGACCATAACCCCCATTCCCAGTCTCCTTGTTCCACTGGAGTAGGAAGTAGAGCTGGGAAGAGGGAGGGGTGGGGGGAAGGTGTTTTAAAGACTTTCCCTTCTCATTATTTTATTATAATTTTATTACAATTTATAGTGTTTTACTTCTCATTATTCTGCTCTGATTTTGTTAACAATAAGTTCACTTCATGTCTCTAAGTTGAGCTTGTTTTGCCATGATGGCAATTGCTGAGGGATCTCTCCCTGTTCTTATCTCAACCCATGAAGCCTTTGCTAAATTTTCTCTCCTCTGTCCAGCTGCAGATGGGAGTAAGGCAGCAGCTTTGGTGGGTGCTTGGCATTGGGCCAGCGTCAACCCCCAATACCTTGTCACCTATGTGAACCAACAGGTGTTTTGCACATCACAAAGTTGTGTGAGCTTTTATTGCTTTTAAGTATTTGAAAAGAGTGGTTCTTTCTTCTTCTGGGTCTTGTTACAATGGTGAGCTCCACTCCTGGCAGGATTAATCACTCCAGCTGTTCTCCCAGAGGCAGACACCGTGCAGGCCATTTGAAAGAGCTCAGCTCATCCTCTCAATAGTGATATGTTCAATTGGTTAACCCTCTATTTAACACTGATATATGGTTTCCTCTTGAGAAAGAAATAAATTCTTTAGCCTAGAAAAAGAAGATGATTCTGGAGCAGTGAAAGTAAGCTGCCACATGGCAGGAAAGCCATTCATAATTGTATGAGCCTTGTGCTCAGGTCTCAGGTGGGAGAGACATAGCCATGGAAACCATGCTGTCCTACTATGTCTGCCAGGAATCCAACCACTAGCCATGGGGATGCCAGGGAGGCATTTCACACCTCTCCAGGACACTACAGGGAGTAGAGATGTCCTGCCAGGAACTCAGAGCCACTTGCAATAAGGATGAGACCCAGTAAGGCAGATTTTATCCTCCAGCATTCTGTACCTACACATGACATCCTACGTTTATTAAGTCCTCAGTGTGTTCTTCACTTATAGCATCGAATTTCAAATCTCACTGTAGGATGGGGTGTGATTTCAACACTAATGCCTGTGGTGAAACTTACTTATTGTCAGAAGGGAGTTTATAAACTAATTAGGGTATTCGTCACCTGATTTATGCTGAAATATTCCAGACACTTGGGGCAGAAGTAAACTAGGATGAACACATATTGTCACTCTGCCAGTAGTGTCAACATTTCACAGGGGCATGAAAGAACACACATTTCTAGATAAGAAGTGGAAAATTCTTTCCTCTATCTGAAGTAATTTAAAGTTCTCCTTTTATGCTGTGCTCCAACCCTTCCTTATCATTCGATATGGTTGATAGCATTGTTGTAGTGCTGATGATTTAAGCATAAGAGAAGCATTATAATTTTGCATTTGTTCTCTCCAATAATCCCTCAAAACATTGCTCTGGGTTAAGGAATGAAGTTAGTGGGATTTACAGACTAGCTTTTTGGTATAACAGCAAGAAACCAATTTTGATTATGTTAGGCTAGGCTAGGCTAGGCTAGGCTGGGCTGGGCTGGGCTGGGCTGGGCTGGGCTGACTGAGGATCAGGGCAAATGCAGTGGAGATATTTGGGTTTAGAAACTTCTTTCTCAGGAAGCGCCCTGCTGTTCCTGCTTGATGCTACAAACGGTGACGTCGTGGGGTGGGGGAAGAGGAAAGAGGAGGGGTGATCTCGTAACAAACAGCTGTTGCAGCTGCAGAGAGGAAAAAGGAGAAAGCTGAGGAGCACCAGCTGCAATCCGACCCCTGCAACAGGTAATACCTCTTGAGTGCAGGTGACAGACCGCTCAAATGCAAAGAGGAAAGGGGAAAAAACGGTGGGTGGGATGTGCCTGTGGGAGAAAAGTCTATCAGCTTACTCAGCAGCTCTCTTCTTCCTGAACTGCAGGGCTTGCATCTTGTCACAGGGGTGGGAAGGGGAAGACACAGAAGTTGAGACCAACATGACTTAACGTGACTTAGATGGAAACCACGTCAGTAGAGGGAACTTTCTAGCAGATCTTTCCTGCTGGGAAAAAAAAAAAAAAAGGAACACTGCTTTCTGGTTTCAGCATGAGGGCTGGTTCCTCATGTGTGGTCAGGCAGGACGGGCACACGGGAAGGCGGCGGAGAGCCGGAGCCCTGAGGGGCAGTGAAGTGCTCAGGGTTTGCGGGCCTGGGTGGGACCCTCGGCGTGGACACACCCTGAGAGCAACCTGAGCGTGGCTTTCGTCCGGGCACCGTGCGGGGGACACAGAGGTGGGGCACGGGCTGAGCTGAGCTGGGCGCCTCTGTTCTGTCACTTTCGCTCACGGGGAGCATGGTCCTGACCACCCTTCAGACGCTGCGGGCCCCCACCTCCATGCTTGCCTCGGGTGATGGCTACCTCAGAGACACACCAAAGACCTTCATGATGAAAATAATAAAATGCAACAGTTACACTTCCGTGAAATTTCTGACTGAGGAAATACATCAGGCTTTGCAACTAAAATGATAAAATCTTCGCACTATGTGCTACTTCTGACATTTCTTACATTTAACCTAGTTCTCTGGTTTTGAGCCCACAGAGAAAGCAGATAAGTTTTCTGCTAAGCAAGGTCGATATTACATATGATAAGTGCATCCTTAACATTTCAATGTATTTGGCATAAAATCAGCCATAGTAAATAAGGTGAAACTGACAACTAAAACAGCAGACAGCAGGTCCAGCCTTCTGGGTCTATCTCCTGCAAGACCCATGTTTCTTTGTTTATCCTGTCATCAATGCAGACAGAGTACTGAAATGTGCCGTGACTCTCCAATGAAAGCACCTTGAAAGCCTTAAAGCAAATCACACTATGAGGAAAAAAATGTGGCAGCCACCAGGGTGGCAAAGTAAGATTTGGAAGACCAGCCAGCAAGTCTGGGGCAGGCGCGGGGACTGAACCACTACCTGATGGAGAGTCTGTGTTATGTCTGCAGCACTGCTGCAGAACCAGGTTCTGTGAACTAAATGTGGAATCATGCTGTGAACCGATGGGAGCAGGGAATCTAAATAAAGACCTTTGCTTCTGCCGGTGACCTTTCACATAGAAGCAGATGAATTTTGTGTTGTGACACAGAGCTGTTGGGACAGGGAAATAGGTTATCTTCAGCCTGCTTCTGTTTCTCTAGGTAAAGAGGTCAGCCTTTGGATGAGAAAGACCTTAGTGAAAAGTTACATTTCAGCTTCCTTTTATCACCCTGAAATCACTTTTCAGTCTCTTCAGATTTCTTCACTTCTGTGAAAGGCTTTTGTTTGGTCTTAGGTACCTTTTGTGTAGGAATTAACGAAGTACGTTGAAAAAAGTATGATGCATTCTCAGATCAGGCACAGTGGAGAGCATCAGTGAAGGTGGGGAGCTGCGCTGCTCGCAGCTCTGCGGCTGGGATCTGTCTCCCTTGTAACAGCAGCGCACTGCCCACCACCACATCTCTGCACTGCCTGGGGGGAATATGGAGCCCTCCATAAATGTCAACAGTCCGCACACATGTCAGCAGTCACTGGTACACTTTAAAGATGATGTGTTCTAACGTGAAACAGCTGCCACATTGCCAAAACACTAATGTGAGGCTGAGTTTACAAATGTTACTCCCTGTTTAGTCAAGATTAAGTACCTTAAGAACTGCAAAAACAACAGTTTTCTAGCCAACCAATGCAGGAAGAGTTTGGAAAATAAACTCAAATCACTGAAATACAGGCTCTGAGGATGACAGGAAGATATAACAAACTAAACTTCAGAAGAGAGAAACCACATGTTCAGCTTGCATCCAGTGCAAAGCCCACACAGCAGTATCAGACCAGAGAGTGGTGGAGCTGCTGACTGGAAAGCCTTAAGATTTTAATGTCTGTTCCTCTAACTTCCATACAGTAATTCCTATCCATCCAGTAATAAAGCTGTTTCTTAACACAGAACAATATTCTTAATTTTTTGTCTTTTTATAATCTACAGTTTCCCAACTTTTTCTTACCACAAGATGGAACTAAGTGCCATTCAGTAATAAAACAGATAGAATTTGGGTTCAATATTAATAGATCTCACTGGACTTTAGTTCAATTCAGTTGTATCCTACATTTCCCAAAAGGAGGGTATATAGAATAGATTCTTTTGTTTGGGTCCTTACATGTCTTATTTTCACAGTATCGGAGGACAGTGATATCTCTTGGAAGATATTTTATTCCCACAAATCCTTTTGTGCTTATAGAAGTGATGATATGAATAGCAGTCATCCTACATAACTGGAAGAGAGGAAGACAAGCACTTTTTATGACCTCCTTGGGATTTACTTACAAAAAAAATTTAGAACATCACTTTATCCTGATCAATTTAAATAACTCTGCATTGTTACTTATGGTCCAATGTTAGGAAAGAAGTATGGGTATTTATCACACTTAAATATTTTTGAACACAGAAATTTACTCCATTTGTTAATGTACAGATGTAAATGAAATGAAGTTTGGTGGCAGACACACCACATGAACACACAGGATCAATGTGCAACTTAAAGAGAATAGTACTTACCAGGGCATAAAATTAATAGGTCCAACATAAAAGATAAATTCTAGTACAGAATTAACAAGTTAATTTCCCAAAAAGGTAGTCTTTCAGCTGGAGGACAGGCAAGCTTCTCTTTTCAGAACAGGCCAGAAGAAAATACATTTTTGGGAAATTAAGTATATCCAGAGCCTATGAATTTTTGCAAAAGGTCAGATTATCCACAAAAATTTAGTTAGAATAGCTACAAAAGTTAGTCTGCTCCAACAGGAGAAGATTCCTTTTATTAAATGCAACTTGAATCCAGAAGTCAGTGGAGTGTCATGGTTTAGATACTTTTTCCTCTGGAGGCACAAATTTTGCTTTGTGGCCACAGATCACCCTAATGATTGGACACTCAGAAATTTTTTCTGGGCATATCCTAAGTATAGCAACAAAGGGAGCCCTTGATCCATTAGACAGAGTTCTGTTCTGGGACCTCTGAGAGACACAGACAGTTTTCACTGATCTGTTTATATTTCATAGAATCACAGAATCAAAGAATGGTTTGGGTTAGAAGGGACATTAAGAATTGTTGAGTGCCATTCAACTTCATCTAGTTCCAAAACCCCTGCCATAGGCAGGGACACCTTGCACTAGACCAGGTTTCTCAGAGCCCCATCCTTCTTGTGGACTTGCGCTCTGACAGGGATGAGGCATCCACAACTTCTCTGGGCAACCAGTGCCAGTGCCTCACCACCCCCACAGTAAAGAATGTCTCCTTAATATCTAATCTAACCCTGCCCTCTTTCAGCCTAGAGCCATTCACCCTTCTGTCACTACATGCTCTTGCAAATAGCCTCTATCCATCTTATTAAGTTCCCTTCATGTACTGGAAGGCCACAATTAGGTCATCCTAGAACCTTCTCTTCTCCAGGCTGTACAATGCCATTTCTCTCAGGCTTTCCTCACAGGAGAGGTACTCCATCACTCTGATCAATTTGTTGACCCTCCTCTGGACTCACTCCAACAGGTCCCTATCCTTCCTGTGCTGGGACCCCAGAGCTGGATGCAGTGTTCCAAGTGGGGTCTCACCAGAGCAGAGCAGAGGGGCAGAATCCCCTCCCTCCCCTGCCGCCCACGCTGCTCTGGATTCAGCCCAGGGCACATTTGGCTCTCTGGGCTGCCACTGCTCAATGCTGGGTCATGTCCAGCCTTTCCTACACCAGCACCCCAAGGCCTTCTTGGCAGGGCTGCTCTCAGTTTCAGCTCTTTTCCTTTGATTTACTAAAATGTCCAAAGAGGGTGCAATTTCTAACAATGCTGTTGTAGGTAATTTAGTTTATTATTTTCACTTTTCACAGCTTTACCATGAACATGTACCTGTTTGTGTATGACTTAATGCAGTTCTGTGGACATTCATGGATATTTACAAATATGATGATCAGGTTCATGACATTTGGAAAAGGTAAGGTTCCTTCTCTGTTTTCCTTAAACATTTTGAGAGGCAGTGACAGACACACAGAAATATCACATTAGAGATAAAGTTAAGATTCTGAACATGTGTATGTCCAATAAGAGGGACAGTAATTCCATTAGAAAGACACCCCATTAAAAAGGCTTAACAAATTACTTGTGCCTGTGTTCTACCCTTGTCACGCTGGGAATGAAGCTCTTGTTTTGCTAATGAACTTTAATATTCAGCAGCATCCTAGTAACCTTTGAATCAGGCATAGACCTAAATGTGACTAGGTCCAGTTATTATGGCAAATACTAATCTTACTGAAGCCTCCAGGAGGGAATATCTTTGTGGTTATTGCACATGACTCTTTATCTCCAAAAACATTACAATATATTTCTCTTTTTTTGCCCGGGGTTAAGACACAAAAATAGAAAACTAGTGACTGGAGATTTAAAATTATTTATAATAGTGGACAGTTGTAGACATATAAAATGCCCACTTTCTGGACTACTTGTTTTAGGCAGCGCCATGGATACAGATACAGGCCAGAACTCAACATCTCCTAGTGTTTAGAAATTCCTCATGCATTTCCTCAACATTTTCTCCTATTTAGAAACACCCAAAAGTGGTATCTCTAAACCAACACATCCTGCACAGTGTTTGCCTGTGCATTAAGTATAGGGAATTTAATTATTTTCTCAGTTTCCTGCCTCTGTGTTGGAGCCACACACACAGAGTGGATTGCCTCCTCCACTCCCTGAAGCTTTGCTTCTGCTACCCAGAAGTTTGGTACTGTGTGAACTCTATTTCTTGTCATCTCCAGTGATGACAGGGTAAAAGCAAACCCAGTAGTTGGTCCAGACTTTTACTGTATAACCATGCTCTACTCTTCCTCTTCACTTTGTCTGTAGATTCGCTGGCTGACACATTTTACTCCATAGGACTTGTAATGCGTCTTTGCCAGTTGTTATCTGTACTGGAGATCCTACACATCCTCATCGGCATTGACAAAAGCCGTCTCCTCCCCAGGTTTTTGCAGGTAAGTCTTTTCCTCAAGACTCTCCTTCCATGACTGACACATGTCAGCCATGGCTGCCCCTGGGGACAAGCCCAGGCTCAACTACCCTGAATGCTGCACCTGCACCCTTCCTCAGGGAGCCTGGTCTGCTCACAGTTTGCTAACTGCAGGCATTGCTTCCTCAGAACTGGGGTGGTTGGGAAAGAACTGTTGTCTCAATTTTTTCCTTTTTGAGTGAAACTGAATAGTGAGTTCCCCATGCTTGGTCCTCAGCCAGGACCCAGAAAAATGTCCAGATGAGTGGCCACCTGCAGAAGTGGGTCAGTGGCCAATTGCAGTGGCCAAATTAAATTCCAGGGGAGTTTGACCCTTCTAATTTTCTCCCTACATAACCTCCCAGGATCCCTGAAATCCCCCCAAAGGTACCTTCCCCTCCATCCAGAGGTGATGCACTCTCTTTTTTTTTTCTGAGTTCCAATGTAAGTTCTCTGTTTAACCAGGCTGGTCTTTTTCCTTGCTGGTTTGTCATACATTCAGCTGTAGGCAGAAAACCAGCCAAAAGACCACATGCTATAGCAGAAAGTAAGGTGATACTCTGATGTTTTCCTGCCACATTCTTTTTCTTTTGGGCATTAATCTCAGGTTTTGGTATTTTTCCTTAATGCATTGGAAAAACCAAAATTATAACTTGAATTTACCTTCAAAACTTTCAGATCTTTAGTATTTGAATAATGGTGAAACTTGTACTGCAGTCAGAAGGTAGAAAACGAATAGTAGTTAGTTACGTTTTTAGTTTTCTGGATAGCCTGTTTTTGTCAAATGACACATTCATGAGTGAAGATATTCCTCTTTTCAAATCTCCATTAACTAATTGTCTAAATAACTAGTTAACTAAGTGACTAATAGAGATCTCTGTTCTTTACACTGCTCACTAAGTATGGTAACAAATTAATCAAAATGCAAGTAACTGTTTTTCCCTGCCTAAATCCACATGCTTTTACACTAATCTAGGGGAGAAAAAAGTCTCCTCTCTAGTATGACCTGTAACAAATCTCACATCATGTCTTGGAGAGAAGAACAGCCTGCTCTTAGTCATTAAAGCAAGGCTTGTCCTGGCAGAGTTTACACATTCCCCAGCCCTGACATAGTCTGTTCCTTTCCTCACCAGACCTACAGAAGGCAGAGATCAGGGAAGCTTGCACAAACACTGTTCTCCGTTGCCACAAATGACAGTATAAAATGGATATTCTGAGCAAGAAAACTGTTACCGTTCTTGGGCAGTGCAGTTTGTGCAGTGCTCTCCGGGGCAGCATGGAGAGGCAGCTCAGGGAACCATATGGCACTGTGACCCTCAGTGTTCACCTCACACCAAATATGGCCTTGGATCCTTACTTGGTTCTTTCTCCAGCTGCACTCTCACCGCAAACAACTCTCTTCCCTTGATGTTAGCAGCTGTCTCATGCTGTTCAAGCAAGATGTGTAAGCTCTTTGGTGGAAACTCTGGGTTACCCATTTTGCTGAGAGAGTGCAGGTGAAGCAGCTGTGTACCAACACTGCTCCCACATGCCTTGTCGCACTTTCCTCACTGCCTCTTAGGAATTAAAAAAAAGGTGTATTTTCCACAATGAGCTAGAGAAGGACAGTTAGTTATGATGTGCTTACCTTGCTGCAGTCTACTAGACCACTGCACAGAGTCAGGGCACTGATAAAGATGCAAGAATCCGATAGTGGCTGCCTGGTTCTGTGCTCCCACCACCTATTCTGACTCTGAGCTTAAAATGTATCCCTGTATATATCCCTCATAACAGGTATATGCCTGCACATCTGCAGCAAACTTCACCTAGGGTAATCACTAGGATGAGAGAACAGCAGGCTCAGGGAATGTCAGGGAAGCACATGGGTGGAGGTATAAATTAACATTGAATAAAACAAGCTGTGAAAGGGCCCAGTGGTGGTTAGTTGTTCTGTAGGCATTGTAGCAAGTACAAGATTTAAATGAATCCTTGAGTGAATGATATCTGCCTAGTATTGCATTTGTTGTGGTTTAGTAGCTTTTAAAAAAAACACCAGGCACCTGAGTAAGGTAGGCCAAGGCCAAGTCACACCATGAAAGAAAGATGAGTTCTGCATGACAGATGTGCTGGGGAAAGGTGAGACAGGGCATGGTCACAGAGCTGGTGCAAAGGATGTCTCTCAGGGAATTTACACCTTGAGTAATTGTAGGAGTTCAGGAGAACATCTCACATATCATTGTTGTCACCAAAACAGAAGATAATGAAATGTGTTAGCCTGGCTAGGGAGTAAAGGCTGAAAGGACCGGTACCAGAGCAAGGAGAGAGGAAAGGTGTAAGAAAAGTCTGGTGTTTTGTGAACAGAACAGCAGTTCTTTATCCTGTGCAAACAGGATTTGATTTACCAAACCAAAAGCAATGTACTATGGCTTAGTGATAAAAACTTTAGTTTTTAACTTTAAATATTTAGTGACACTTTTCTCACTTTCTTTTGTTTTTTTAAACATTCACTAAATTGAAGAGCTATGTAAGAGTTTCAGGTACTGAGTATGATACTGCACAGTCATGGTTATTAAAAAATGGAAGTGAATGTGCTGTTTCCTCTAGCCAAATTTGCTCTGTTTCACTTACTTGATTAAAAAACTCCAGCTGCCTTGCAGAAGTTTATGTCACTCTACGGAACTTGATGTGTCCTGTGAGAGATCAGGGTCAGAAAACAAAGGTAATTACAATTTGATTTTAAAGAAGGAATGAAAACTGAAAACATTGTATTTATGCTTTGTGGTATGTTAGGACATACTTCCTTTTTATGAATGTGAAAACATAAGACTTGTCTTTTTGTGCCTTTTTTTTAAATTTTAAAGCAAGAGAGTAGTCACAGAGAGTATAATATTTTCATTCATCCAAGGACAGATGGTCAATACAAGAAATGATCCATGGCTGAGCAGCAGCACATGCATTTTATCTATGTGTGTATACATACACATGTATTTATGTATGTACATGGCTCCATGTATATATGCATACAGACATGTGTGTACAGAGGCACAATACCAACATATACTACTCTTCTCCAAGTAGCACCCTGCCTCTTCACATGCAGAAAAGGTCCCCAGCCTTTGACTAACCCCTGCATTTACCTTTGATTTGTGTGGGTTACCCAAATCTAGGAGTGCTATGAAAGGAGAGAGAATAAAGGCAAACAGGCAGGCAGCCTCCTGATTTATGCAGAAAAAAAGGTAGGATGCCACTGTCTGTCTTCACAGGGACATCACAATTGTCCTGAGCAGCCAGATCTGTGTCCTGTCCCACAGATGTGCTCTAGAGCAAGGCCACATGTTTACAGTTTCAGTGTCTGGTGGCTGCTTTGTGCAGCCCATTACTTGCCAGATGAGACTGCAGTCTAACATGTACAAAATACTTCAAGGGGACTAGTTTGTGCCATGTCCAGTTTCCTGCTCCTGCAGGTGTTTAACACCCTTTACAGTCTGGTTACTGAGTTCAATCATGTGTAACTAGTAAATCTGAGTGCCTCCATTGCTCCCTTTCCCCAGTGTGAATCGCTGATGGACGAACTCTGCTGAGCCCCAGCTAGGTGGTTCTCACTGCCTCATGTTTCTGCTTGTATCCTGGGGAGAGGAGAAAATCCACAGCTTCTTCCACCTCCAGATTATAAGGCTGAATGGTGGGTCTCCATGGTCACTCTGTCTCACTGGCCAGCATACATCTCTTTCGAAATCAGAGATGGTAACTACCTTCCTACTGTTTGTCCTGTGTCTCACTAAAATGGGATCAGATCCTGATCATTTATCCCATGCTCTTTTCCAGCACATTTCCACCCACCCACTTCTTGAAGAGTGAGTGACCATTTGAAAAATCTTCTAGCTCTGATATCTAAAAACATGTCCATCTTTTCATTATCATGATAAAGCCCTTGGCCTCTAGGACAATTACCTGTGGCAATTCCCTGAAATAGCTCTTGTATTAACAATACCAGCAGAACTATTTCTCCACATCTCAGTCTGATTTTAGGGCCAGTAACAAAATGCCCACACCACCAATGCTGCGTTCTTTACCACACTTCATCTAACAATTTTAACTCGGATTCAATTTTTCTGCTCTCTCCAGCACACAATACACCCAGTGGTCATACAGCTTTTATCTTTGATTTCCTTCTTGTGATGGTTGCCCTGCCATGTTTCTTGTATCTCTGTTCTATATGGTTTCAGATCTGCATCAATACTTCCAGTTCCCCCATGTTTTTGCCACGTTCCTCAACATCAGTGTACAAACACAGGACGTATTAGCTGTCACTTTCTGTTTCCTAACCCATCTCATATTAACTCTCATTTTCTGTTTCCTGACCCATCTATACAGAAGTCTGCCAACATCTGACCTTTTTGGAAATCAATTCCTCAGTTAGGGACCTATGGAATCAGCAGCACAAGATGACACTCAGAGGAGGGTGAGAAGCAGCAAAACCATTTTTAGTTGTTGTAGCCCCTCAGTGCTTTCTAAGATGAGGAACCAGATCCCTGGGGGATAGCCATGCTCTCTTTCTGTATGAAAAATTGCTCTCACGTAATTTTGCTGAATAGTGAAGTGAAGGCTGCTTTATCTGACAGGTGTGGTTTGCGAAAAGAGTTTGTGGTGAGAATGGTCCATGCAGGAACCTGTAAATTTTATGTAGCAACACTACCACAACAACTTGCCAAGAGGCAAAATTCTTACTTTGTTTAAGATAGGAATAAGGGGAATCTAATGAAGAATAACAGCACTGATAAAAACAACCCTGGTAATCCACTTCCATTTTGTAACTTTTAACTGACTTGACATCTCAGCTTGTTAAATCATTAAAACTAAGGTACCTTATGGAAGACATGGCAGTGGGTAAAAAACCCAACCCAATGACATACCAATTGCTTAGGTGCATGTTTTCTACTTCAACACTTTCAAAGTGTAAATCAGAGCAAATTGGTACTGTTGTGGGACAGCTTGACAAACAACTCTTGGCAGTACATTTACTTTACAGGGTGGGGCATGGATACTGTTAGAAAACTTGTCAGGAAAGCTGCAAAAAGGCACACTTGTTTTTAATTTCTTGAACTTTAATATTACCAAAGTATTTATTTTAAGCTGGAGACACTGCCTGTTTAATCCACTTTTATCTTTTCATTTGTGGGTTGGATAAAGTTCAACCACTAGAAAAATGTCAGCACATAAATACTATGGCAATCATTCACATAAGTGACAAGCTTAAACCTACTTTCCCTAACAAAGAATAAGATGGAAAAAAAGATAAAGAATTGTACTTTTCCTCCTTCTTTCTGCAAATCTTACATAAAAGAGATTCCTTGGGACAGAGATCTCCAAGATAAGAAAAACAGAGCTGTGAGTGTAAGATTAGTACTTGCTGGCATACGACCCCCCCAAGAAGGGCCATCTGTATCCACTGCCTCCCACACAGCCTACAAGCAGGGAAGCTTATCCCTGCCAGCCCTCCAGGCACCCAGGTGTAGTGGGAGTAGTCCTTGCTTCCACAGCCTCCACAGGCTCATCCACAGGTTTCCTTGGCTACAAACCCAAGTCATCCCAGTAGGCAAACAAACCTCCACACTTACCATGACAGGTCTCTGATGCTGCAGCCAGCAGTGTCCACTTCACTTTGCCGAAGGACCTTGAACAAAAGCAGGCCGCAAAGCAAAACATTCACTGCTGGTTTTGTGTAAAGAAACTGGATCCATCTGTGGTCTTCTGTTTCATCAAAATGCCACAGAAATAACAGCTACAGAAGGTGCTACCTGAATTAAAATTTTCTTTTCTTTTCAGATCACTGAAAGAATAATTGTTTTATTTGTCGTGATCAACAGTCAGGAAGAAGTTCAAGGGAAATATGTTGTGTGTGTTTTATTTTTCCTTTGGAATTTATTAGATGTGGTCAGGTAAGGAGGCAATGTCAAAACCATAAGGGGAAAATGGGTTATTCTTGCCAGCAGAACTCCACCCCCACTGTGGAGCAGGCTAATTTAATTTTTTCAAAATTGGCAAAAAATATCCATTTTAAAATAAAAGCTTGAACCTTATAAATTATTTAATGATTTTTACATGGTTGAGAGGCAGAGTGACTTACAGATGTAAGATAGAATAATGCATTAGCAGGCTGCATTAACATTTGTAGTTCAAAGGCTTTGATGTTTTAAACAAAAATTTAGAAGGAACTCACAACTACCTTCTGGAGAACAGCAATTCCTGAAACCATCCTGGTTGCCATTACCATCCTGTTGCTTTATTACTTAATTTTTTTATCTACTTTGATCAAAGATTGACAGCACAGTAAGGCAGCACCAGCAGAACTTCTTGCTAAGGCAGAAGGACTGTTCTGGGTTAATTGCACTGTGCTTTCCAAAAAGCCAAGAGCTCTTTCTGCAGAGACAGAGTTTTGGTGTAGTAGGGCATATATCACACCACAAGAACAACAAATATTTCTCATATATAACGTAAACCTCTACGCACCTCAGTTTGTAAACTTAGAGCAGGTAAGACATATGGAATTAAGGACCATATTAAGAAGACACAGCTCTCACAACAACCTCTGTATTGCTGTAAAATCTTGTTTCTTCTGCTAAAATGGCCTTCTGCTAATTTAAATATATTGCTTAGGGGACTGACTGACAAATATGGATTTAGATAGAAGAGGAAAGGTGTGTTGTAGAAGAGATCTGAAAAAGGAAAGTCTCAGATAGAATTGATACAGGTTTTAAGTCAGCTGCTGAGTATTTGGAACTACATGTGTTAATAGGCTACTACTTGCATTAATTATTTTGATTATAGTTCCATTCCATTTCTTTTTGAAGTCTGTAAAGCTAAAACAGTAGAACCTAATATGAAGTGAAAGGGCTCTGAGCAGCTGGAGAAATGCCAAAAGTATAAACAATATTGGCTGTATAGAAAGTCCTGTCAGTGCATAATAGTCCTATTGATGCATCATTATTTTCTACCAGTGCTAAAGAACAGAGTTCAGCACCAACGCAGTAACAGCAGCTGTTTAATAGGAAAACTACTGTGGCCTATAGCAACAAATGACCAATTCAAATAAACCATAGTTCAACATACAAATTTAGAATTCTTACCTGATTAATTTTACAGCATCTGTGCCACATCCTAGTATCTCAAAGAACTATCTCAAAGAAATATCTAAAAGTGCAGAGGGATCCATCCCATCCCTTAGCCAGCTACTCTTGAAGTATTAGTTTTTCCACATAAACTTTCAGGGACATAAATTTCCCTGAAGGACTATTTATTATGCACCATGGCTAGTGATATACTAAGAGCAAATTCTGTGAGGTTTTCTATACCTGATCTTTCCTGCTTATACCATGAACAGCCCATGGAGTTACACAGAGAGGGAGCAGCTGTTTCCTTTTTATATTGGGTTGAGATTCTGCCTTAAAAGCAACAATAATAAAAAAATGGAGAGAATCCTGAGGTTGCAGAGGGCAACCTTGAGAGACAATGATACATTTTCAGTCTGTGAAACTCTTCTACAGTCCAGGTACGATGTAAAATTGATCATATTAATCAATGAGAAGGGAATACAGGAAGTTTGTTTTACATTAGTTTCATCCATCATTAAGTCCTGAGTAATAGATTTACATATCTCCAGCAAGGCCACAGTGCAAAAAGCCTTTCAGCTGACCAAAAATGTGATCAGACCTGTTTCTCCAGTGTTTGGAAAGCTGCTGTACCACTTTAAGATCAAAAGAAGATTAGGTCACCTTTGGAGGCTAAAGTCATAGGCATTCTGATCTCCCAATGTGCAACAATAACAGCCACAGTAAGACCAAAATGCTGCAATACACTGGAGAGCAACTGCTTTTTTTTGGACTTAGTACCCCTTCTGAGGTCCAGGAGAGTGGCAGATGTACTACAGAAGGTTAAGTACTTGCAATTGCCTTCTTGTTTAACCTTCTCCAGCAGTGATTCAGCTAGCTCAGCAGTCACAAATCAGCATTTTCTCAGTCCCAAGCAACAGTCATATTCTGCCTGCCCCTCTCAGTTGCGGTATCCCCGTCTGAAATCCATTTTTGGATGGACCAGTATGAAATCATGCTGGTTTCTGATTGAGCTTTCTGTCTGGAGGGCTTTATTGCTTTCTGCTTGCTCTAGGATAGCACCACAGACAACCTTTCTGAAAAAAAGAACCATCTACTTTCAGGCACTGGAGCCTTAACAAAACTGCTGCTCACTCTGAAATTTACTCAGACAGCTCCAACCTCTTCTGCAATTCCTTTGAATTTTCCAATAATGTACCTTTCTTTTAAAGACATTGTAATTTCCTCTGAGCTCATCTGCTTTCCTCTTATTGCAGATACACCTACAACATGTTGTCCAGAATGGGAATATACTATCTACCGCTGACATGGCTCAACTTCTCACTGTGCATCCCGCTTTATCCCCTTTCAGTTCTGGCTAAAGGTAAGGAGGTGGGAAGGGTACCAACCATTTTCTTCCTTAATAAATGTGAGCACTTCAATTGCCATTTGTGTTTAACGTAGTTCCTCAAGTGTTGCCAAAGCCATCATAAATGTTTATGTACCTTCATATTAACCTGTATGTCATCTACATTTCTCTTTTCTGTTATTTTTTGTTTAATAGGGACTCTCTGGGGTTAGGGGTTTGTGTGTCTGGTAGGTTTTGGGTTTTTTTTAATTTTGCTTGGTTTTGTTTCAGTTTTTAAAAATATAGGAAAATGTTATTTTTTTCTGAGTAAAGCAGAAAAATACACTCATAAAAGACATACAAATTCCTCCCTTCCAGACTGAGCATATTAGAGAGCAAGTTCCAAAGCTTCTCCCCCACTGAGGTTGACCTTACTGGCTCAGGCAATGCTTAGCAGGCTATCACACCAAGAAATCTGCCCACTGAGAACACACTGAAAGCACTGTTACTGACAGAACCTTTTAATGAATAGGCTGTATTTATGAAGTCTATTATTAAGAGCAATTAGCACCCCAAACCTACAAAACTGAACTCAAGGAGAAAATGTGCATATGTATATGAATGTATATGTATATATATATAGGTATACAAAAGGTAACTGACTTGTACATTAAGCTTTTTGATCTTCCACTTCCTTTTGACTAAGTATTTACCATGTTTTACAGGATTTGCAATTTGTGTATCTCTGCCTTATTTTGAATCTTTTGGCACATACTCCATCAAGCTACCACTCCCATTCGCCTTCTCAATCTACTTTCCTTATATTCTGAAAATGTACCTGCTAGTGCTCTTTATAGGTAAGTGTCTCATTTTCCAGAAAGCTGGGTGTCAACACAAACTGGGATGCCTGTGGCAATAAAAAATTCAAATCAATACTGGGCTTTTCACAAACTCTAACTCTGCCACATCTCCTGCTGACCACTGCAGGGAAGTGCATCACTGCCTGTTTTGATTTCCAGTATCTTTCAAATACAAGTAGTTAAATTTGCAAGATGCGCCATGTGTATGGCACATAAAAACATAAATAAATAAAAATTGTCTCAGTGATCCTAGCTTTACAGCTACACAGTGAAACTTGCTTTATTTGTTTGCTTTTTAAAAGAAACAAAACGTCAGTTCCCATTTGATTATACTACGGTTGTGTGCAACTCTTCCTCACTCATTCCTCCTAGCTGGGATAAGAAGTTATATCTAAATTGAGACTTTTACAACTTGATTTTTCAAAAGGACAAAAAAACTAGGCACTCCAAAACCTGCATGTACATAAAACCCTTCTTCTCATCAAAAAACTTTGGAAAAATTTCTTCTGAATTAAGCTGCATCATAGAGAAGTCTTTATTCTGTCATTGGCTTTAAAGTGAATTTGATGGATCTCATCCTTATGATGTAGTGTTCTGTTCCTAAGTACATGGAAGCAGCTGTGCAAGGTTGCCAGATGAAGGCTCTTACTGTTCCTTCTGAATTAACTGAAGACACTTTTAACTTTACTCCCTTGTTCTTACACCATTTTCTGTTTTGATTCAGGAATGTGCTTTATCACCCAGAACCTCTTCTCCGAGAGAAAGGCACACCTAGGGACAGGCAACATCAAAAATAAAAGAAGCTAAGTTGATACTTTGTTTGGAAGGACAAAATATATTCCTAATGGATTGCTGCACATCATAGGTTAAAAACTGGACAAAGATTTCTCAATGCCAAACTCCTCTTCGCATGAACATTATCTGGTTGTGCAGAATTTTCAAAAAAGGAAGGTTTGTTGCATGCACCTCAAAAATGGAGCAACCTTTGAAAACTTTTTGAAGTTTTGACTTCAAATGGCCAGAATTTTTAAAATTAATGTATTTTTTCTAACATATATTATAGAATTCTGAAAAAATTAAAGAGTGCCTCAACTCACAGTCACACCAATAACCCTTATTTCAGTCTTAATTCTTACCTCATTAGCCACAGATATTCTGTAATGATAATATCATTTAATCTGTAAGATTACTTTATACAAGGCCAACATGTATGTGCCTCACATATAAATGCTAAATTGGCTGGAACTGGAATCTCTCAAGGAGAAGTCAGAACCTTTGCAACCTATGAGACTGACATGCTGATTAGCCCCAGGCTTTCACTAAGGATCCCTCACATTCTGGCCCCATCCTTAACTTACCAAAAGAAGATTCCAGAAAATGCAGTTAAATCAGAAAGGCAAGTGTTAAGGTACTCATCTATTATATATTCAAGGGGATATTTAAGGGTCAGAAATAAACACCTTGCTTGGTATGTCTGTCTCTTCCCCCACAATGATTTTTCTTCCATGCTGCAACTCAGACAGATACGCACAAAAGAAGTGTGATGTAGTCAGCTCAAATACATGTTTTTCTTTAACTATCAAAAGCCAGGTACAAAATTTCTAGGCATTTTACTCAATTATACTGCTCCTCATACTTCTGTAGGATAATCTGTGAGAATGCAACTAGAACATGGGCTCTTCACAGGTTGGGAATGAGGAATATACACAGCAACCCAGTGGATTGTACAGGCAAAAACAGCCAAATAATTCCATAGAGGCTAGCAGGAGCTAGATGTTTCATTCGTATTGATTATCACCTACATTTCAATTCAAGCATGTGGGGGAGGAAGGTGAGGCTATGTTTTCTTTTCGAGTTGACTGAAAACTGTGGGAAGGGAGGCAAAATAATAGGAGCAGGGGAGAAGATAATATTTAAAGAGAAACTAAACATTAAAACAATATGAGGAGGCTTTTGCCTGTATGATTTTTCAAACCATGCAGCCTAAGAGGTTATATAAGGAAACAGTGAATCTAAATTAATTTGCTATGAAAGGTCACCTCATAAAATTTTTATTTATTTAATAGATGTGGCAGACAATGCCTGCAGACTATTGTGACCACCGAATACTTTCAGGCCATAAGCAATAAGATCACACATATAATAGTATAGTGTCAACTCTGGATTATTTTTTTCAAAGCACTGCAAACAGAAATTTGGAACTTAGTAGAGTAGCAGGCACTTTGGGCTTCTGTCCAACCCAAACTGATTCAAGTGTGAACAATGTGAAGAAACATAAAGAGCAGCTGAGTAAGATGACAATTTTGAGGAAGATAACCACAATAAGTCCACATCAAACCACTATATAACCTAAAGTTGAATAATGAACATTTTTCCCTTGGAAATTCTATCTAACGTGTTTGTCACCAAGCTGCCTGGAGTTAATCCTATAGGAGAAAACATGACAAATGATACTGTATTGGGTTTACATGTCAAGGCTTTGGCAGTGGAGAAGTTGCAGGAATGGCCTCCACAAGAAGCCATGTGCTTCCTCTGTGCCAGAGACAGCTGGTTCCAGCCAGTTCCAAATTTGAGCCACTGCAGGACACTGCTGAGCCAAACAGCAAAGATGATGGCATGGAATATCTCTGAAAACTTAAAAATGGTTAGAAATGTTATGCAGCTTCTGTGACAAAGAAGAGTAAGAATATTGTAAGAGAAACAGCCCTGTAGACACCAAGGTCAGCGGAGAAGGAGAGGAAGAGCTACTCTAGGCACTGCAGCAGATTCCCCTGCAGGCCATGGAGAAGACCATGGTAGACCAGGTTATCCCTCTGCCCCCCATGGAGAAACACACCAGACCAAATATCCGCACTGCAGCTTGTGGAGAACCCCAGGCTGGAGAAGGCAGCTGTGCCCTGGGGGAAGCTGCAGCCCATGGAGAGCCCACACAGGCAAATCAGGAACTGTGGCCCATTAGGGACCCACACTGGAGCAGCCTTTTCCTAATGGACTGTACCCCATGGAAAGGACCTGTGCTAGAGCACTGCTTGAAGAGCTGCAGCTTGTGAGAAGAAACCATGAAGGACTGTATCCCATGGAGGGGTCCCATGCTGGAGCAGGGCAACAGCATGAACAGAAACAAGCAGCAGAGATTAAGGTTTATTAACTAAGTACAACCCCCATGCCCTATCCACCTTGTACTGTTGGGGAGGGAGGAGGCAGAAGATGCAGGAATGAAGGACTGAAGTGAGCCTAGGAAGAAGGGAGGGGTGGGGGGAAGGTGATTTTAGTTTTGCCTTTTTTCTTACCATCCTACTCTATTTTTAATTGGCAATAAATTTTTCTTCCACAAGTTGAATCTGTTTTTGTGACAGTGAATGGTAAATGATCATTCTGACTTTATCTTGACCCATGAACTTTCTCATCCTATTTTCTCCCTGTCTGTTGAGAAGGAGGAGGGAGAATGAATGTCCTGTTGAGGAAGTGGGGCTGAATGGACATCTGGAAGCCAGCTGAGGTCAAACCCATCACAGATTAAGCCATGTTTATTGTTTTACATTAAAAAAAAAGTTGTATCTTGAGTCTTGCAGCTGGCTTAAAGGCTGAAATAGGAAAAGAATTCTTTAAAATTCACTACGGAGAGGGCCTCCAAACCCGAACTGCACAAAAAAGGCATGAAGTTCATGACAGAAGACTTCCCCACCTCCTTCTGGTATAAGGGTAGCTTGGGGCAGGCAGCTGGGAGATTGAGGCAGTCAGCCTTCCATGTGTGACCGTAACAGGCCACTGTAACTTCAGCTCCTGCCTCACCTAAGTGCCTGGAAAAGCTCAGGATTGGGCAGGCAAAAAGATGTTTGAGACAGTGGCTTTCAGGACAATGAGCTGTACTTCTGTGATTCTAGCCTGTTCAGAAGATATGGGATCCACCTGTCTAAAAAGGGCAAGAGAAGCTGTGGCACAGACTGGCCAGTTTGGTGAGATGGGCTTTAAACTGAAGGACTCCGGTGGGGGGGGGGCCCAAAGTGGCAATGCTCATGCCATTGCTTCCTCCTGACGAGTGGGCCATGCCAACCAGGGCAACCTTGGCTGCCTCAAGATCAGAGTCCTAGGGCTAGGCACACCAAGGGTGTGTATGGCTATGGGGAATCCTCTAACACCCCTTCTAGGGAGCCTGGATGCTCGACTGCATCCCTGAAGTGCCCCTACAGAAATGCACAGAGTATAGGGAATAAACAAGAACTGGAAATCTATGTGCAGTCACAGAGCCATGACCTCACTGCCATTACAGAGACAGGGTGGGACAGCTCACCACTGGAATGGTGTCATGGATGGCTGTGTACTTTTTAGAAAGGACAGGTCACCAAGGTGAGGTGGTGGAGTTGGTCTTTATGTGAGAGAGCAACTGTACTGTATCAAGTTCTGTCCAAGGACAGAGAACGAGTTGAGAGCTTATGGGTAAGAATTACGGGAAGGCTAAAATAGGTGACACTGCTGTGGGTGTTTACTACAGGCCACCTGCTCAGGTTGAGGAAGTTGATGAGGGCAGCTGGAAGCAGCCTTGAGATCACAGGCCCTGGTTCTCCTCTGCGAATTCAATAACCCTGATACTTGTTAGAGGTACAATATGGCTGAGCAGACACAGTGCAGGAAGCTCCCGCAGATACTGGAAGATAACTTCTTAGTGCAAGTGAAGAGGAGGAGGAGCCAATGAAGAGTTTACCCTCCAGAGGTCCCTTCCCACTCTAACAGTTCTGTGATTCTGTGAACTTGAATCTTTGTATCTTGAGATGCCAGCACCCTCGGATCTCTTTCTGCAGGACTGCTGTCCAACCATTCTCCCCGTTTAGACTTGTATGAGGTGTTACTCTGTCCCAGATGCAGAATCCATCATTTTAACTTGTTAAATTTCATGCCATTAATCATAGCCAAATGTTCCAATCTATCCAGATCTTTCTGCAAGGCCTCTTCTCCCTCAAGAATTAACAGCAACTTTCAAGTTTAGTATAATCAGTAAATGTACTAATGGTTCATTCAACTCCTGCCTCCTGATCATGGATAAATACCTTGAAGCAAAATGGCCCTAGATTTGAATCCTGAGGAACACTGCTGGGGACTATCAGCCCCATGCAGTACAACCCTTTGAGCTCTGTCTTTCAGTGAGTTCCTTAACCAGTGCACCATAAACCCATTCATCTCACCATTGAACTGTAAATGAGAAGTTGTATCAGTTTAATCTGAACAGCTTGTTCAGATGTTGTGACAGTATCAAAAGCCCCACTAGATGGGTGACCATATCACAGAAGGGTATCAGACGAGTTACACAGGGCTTTCCCTTTGTGAATTTGTGTTGACTGTGCTTGATGGTTCTTTAAATGCCTTTCAATAGTACCCAGTATGATCTCTATAAATTTTCCCTGGTAATGAGGTTAGACTAACAGGCCTGTACTTTCCAGTGTCTTCCCTCACGCCCTTCTGGTAAACTGGAATAATATTGGCCAGTTTCCAGTCAGCAGGGATCCCCCTCGCTGACTACCAAGAGACAGCTCCTTCAGTGCTCTGGGATGAATGCCATCAGGCCCCACAGACTCACAAAAGATTAAACTGATAACCACTTACAGTTTCAGCATCCAGAAATGGAAATACACTGCTTCTGTATGTCGTGTGAGAGGACTGGCCAATGTCTATCAGTGTAATTAAAGACTGAGGCAACAAAAAGTATTACATGCCTCTCCCTTTTCTTCATCCTTTTTATCAGGTGACTACCTCCAGTAAGTCAGTAAGTGTTGAGTATTTTCCTTAGATCTCCTCTTGCTCTAAACATAATTTTTTTTTTTTTTTAAGTTACCTGACCCAAAGCTGGCCAGTTTCAACTCTGAGCTTTGGAGTTTTGTGTTTTTTCCCTACATGTGGGAACCACAGTTCTGTAATCTTCCTGTGAAGCTTGACCTCACTTACAGAGATCATACAATTTCCAAGAGGAATTCCCCATTCAGCCAAGCTGCTCTTCTTGCCACTTCTTGCTTGACTTTTGGCAAAGTGTGATTGCTTGCTCCTGTGCTCCTTAAAGGTCATTCTTACAGACTGACAAGCACTCCTATTTCTAAGCCCTGAAAATCAGATTCCCAGAGGACACCGCTAAGTAGCTCCCTGAGCAGTAAGATTTGCTGTCCTGAAATCTAGGATAGCAACTCTGCTGACTCCTCATTTACACCAATAAATATAAACTCATCATTTTCATGATCACTGTGGCTAAAAGAGCCACCTAAAATCCCATCTTCTCCTTCTCTTTTCACAAAGAGAAAGCTGGGAGCGGGGGCATCTTTCGTAGCTGGCTTAATGAATACTTGTGACAAGAAATTATCTTTTACTCCCAGAATTCTTGAAACTCCCTTGTCACAGTTGTCTGGCATTTCCAGTCGATGTCTGGGAAGTTGAAATTTTCCATAAGGACAAGAACTACTGATCCAGAGATTTCTTCTCATTGCCTACAGATTGTACAATCAGTGCTGGCATCATGGCTGAATGAACAGCAGTAGACATCTACAATGACATTTTGTTTTCCATCTCCGTAATTCTCACTCAGAGGCTTTCAACGATATTATCCCTAACTACAAGGAATGTACAGTGAAAACTGTGCCTTACAATGCAACTCCTTTGCCTTGCCTGCCCTGCCTATCCTTCCTGAACAGGCTATAGCCCTACATCCCAGCACTCCCATCATGGGACTCATTATACCAAGTCTCTCTAATCCCAATCACATCATAGATCTGGGAGCTGACGAATGCTTCCAGTTCATCCTGTTTATTTCTTGTATCATGTGCGTTGGTGTACAAGCATTTCGGATATGCTCCTAAAGTCTCAGTGCTCTCTGCAGTTATGTTAGCATTGCCACCCTCAGGCCATGCTATGCCATCCCTTGCCTTACATTTTTTACTATACATCAGCAGGAGCTCTGTTAATTCAGATGTTTATATATTGCTCCACTATGCAAATTAAAACACCGCAAGTAGGCATCACCCAGAAATTCCCTTTAAAAAAGACAAAATTTCATCTAAATTAAGATGCTAATACACATGCAAACTGAGATGAGTAAAGGTGTACTTAGTTTGAAACAGTACATTGGAGATGGTACCATTAAAATGTGACATATTTGGCTTTGTTAGCGGTTTCTTAGAAGTGCACACAAATGGAAATGTCATGAATTCAGATACAGACTTGTGACAAGGGCTTTCAGTGAGTCCTTTTGCACATTCACCTTCAGACACTTTTCTCACTGTACAGCTGCATATGCAGCAGAAAATTACCACTAATTATCCAGTATTTTGGAAAGGCAAACAAGTACTGCATTAATCCTTCACACACCTATCAGTGAAGAAATGCCCAATCCCTGTGTGAAGCTCACTGCCTTCACACTGTACCCTTACTGGATGACAAAATCCTAGAGTCATGGAATCACATAATATTCTGAGTTGGAAGGGATCCACAAGGATCATCGAAATCCAACTCCTGGACCTGCACAGCACCATCCCCAAAAGTCACACCATGTGCCTGAAAGCATTGTCCAAACACTTGTGGAACTCTGTCAGGCTGCTGCTTCCCTGGGGAGCTGTTCCAGTGCCAAACCACCCTCTGGTTGAAGAACCTTTTCCCAATATCCAGCTTAAAACTCCCCTGACACAATTTCAGGCCATTCCCTCAGGTCCTGTCACTGGTCACCAGAGAGATCAGTGTCTGTCCCATTTCTTCCCCTCACAGGAAGTCTACAACTTCTGTGATGAGGTCTGTCCTCGGTCTCCTCCTGGATGAACAGACCAAGCGACCAAGAAGTCAGAGAATTTATTTTACAGAGGAAATGTTACCAGTCCTGAAAAGAAGGTAATTCCTCCAGTGGGGTGTGTCTTCTAGATGTATGGCAATATAACTCCCTTCCTTGCCTTGATCAAAAATCAACATTGCTCTTACCAGTACTGTTTTGAAAGACACTAGGGAACAGTGCCCAAACAATTATATTCAGTTAATTTTTGTCTACTTCAGCAAGGAGGATTGCTAAATATAAAAGCTCTTTTGAGATCTTTCTTAGCAAGACTGCAAAGTGGAAAAATTTTCTATTCCTCCAGAAAGAGAAAAGTATTAAATAAGGAAAATGGCAGGGGCTAATCTGTTTAAGATGGTAAATGTGGGAAAGAGTTCCTGTATTGTCTCTTTTCCCTAGAGGCAGAGAAAAAACCCTCTTTATGTGCAAAGAAGGGTAAAAGAGACAAAAACAGTTATAAGTGGAAAGGAAATTGCAGCTGTCCTGGAGATGCACATACAAGAGCCATCAGGATCATCAGCTCATTTCAGTGATTTTTATAAAGCCATTGAAAAATTGACAAGCATACCACCCCTTTCAGAAACCCTGCTCACACTATATAGTGATAATGTGTTGTCATTACTGCACAAGAACATTGTGCTATTGCTAAAGGAAGGATTATCAGTTAAAAAATGTTCCTTCAAAGACCGTTACACTAAAACATACTTTAATAAATAGGCTATATCCAAACAAATTTTACAAGTCTGTTTTATTTTCAGCCATTCCTTCAAAGCTTCCACAAATTAAAGGAATATCCCACTCCAGCTTTTGAGGTTCCTAGATGTCACTGAAACAACTCAACTGAAACTGAATGTACATTTCTCATTTAGATTCAGCATTATCTGCAAAACAATAACACATCAGTAAAAGACAAAATATTGGTTTTCATCTCAGGAATCTTTGTGATGAAGTGAAAGGGTAAAAAAAACCCAAACCCAATTGGAAGCCTTGTGATAGGAAACCCCTTTGATATACAGCTTCTTGATGCCTGAGTAATAAAATTACATTTTCAAGTATGGACAGTTTTCGTCATTGGATAAGGTATGATGTGCAGCTACCACCCATAAGCTTTAGTCCACACTGCTTTCTTCTTGAACTCTGCAAGAGATCTCAAGGCCAGAAGTGTAACTGTGAAGACAGGGACAAATTACATTAATTTGTGCAGTTCAAAGGTAAGGATGTGAGAGTATTCCTCCTAGTAATTATACTAACACAGATACAGGTTTAGCTCTCCTTTTACTGACTCTTCATAACTTTCACTTGTGGTGATGTATTAAACCCTTCCTCTGCTTTGTGGCATGTCTCCTACTGAAATCATATCACATCATCTTCTAATTAGTCTATCACTTAGGCACACAGATCAACCAACATTGCAGAAAGTTTGAATTCAATGAGCAATGATGCAAGCCAGGACATAGGAGGCACTGGGAACAACAGAAGCACAAAGTCTCAAGTCCTCTGTGTAATTCACTGATTCCTTAATTCAATCTGAAAGGCTCACGCATTTAGAGAAAATCCAGTAATCAAACTAGTCACAGTCTAGTTATTCAGAAGGACGTTTCATGTCTTAGTATGCAAAAGGAAAAAAAAACAATAGGAAGCTCAAGGGAAATAGTGATTTATCTCAATCAGGGCATGCTGAGAATAAACTGTGAATATCAGAACTCTCTGATATACAGAGGACGTTCTCCAACAGCCCTTAGCATTGCTTCCAGTGGAGATTAGCAGACACTACAGGGGAATTTATCAGAAAGTGACTAAAGACTGCAGACCTCAAAACAGGCTAATAATTCTAATAATTCAAATAACTTCTAATAGGATTTCAAGAAGACTTGTTTAGGTCCAACAAATCAGGTCCAAAGGAATTATACTGTGTTAATGGAAGGAAGCACAAGTGCACTGACTTCACTTGAGAATATTTGCAGTGTCCTCTTAAAATGACTTGCACAGATTGTATTCACAATCCTACATATCTAAGTGAGCAACTGGATGCATGCTAGGGCTACAACTCCTACCATAACTCAACATATAACCTACTTTCCATCTTTCTTTTCATATATCTTTTCAGCAGCCTGAGCTCATTTATCTTTCCTTTTTTCTCAGACCACTTTACTACGCTGTCCTAGTCCACTTCCTATGCCTTGCACACAGACAGATCTATCAATGAAATAGGCTTGTAGGACTAGACGTACCCCTAGGTCCTTTGGGCCCTAGGTGCTACATCAGAAGCGTCAGCAGGTGAGACAGCCAATATTAAGGTGTTACAGACAAGAACGTCAACTTACCTGTGAAAGTTTTCTCAAAGACAAAATCTCACTTCTTTTAACAACTGCATTTTCATATGTACTGACAGTTATGGGAAAATAAGGACCCAATTAAAAATATATTACCTTTCAGCAGGTCCATGGAAGATTTTGATAACACTTCCTTAGGACATTCCATCATATTGATCAGCCAGTCAATAAACTAAGGATTGAAATATGAAGAAAAATATGAATTAAAAGAGCCCCTGTATCAGAACACGACAAATTCTTTTCACTTTGACAGACAGCATTTGATTTCTGCTAAATGCAGTTATCTAATCAGAGGTAGTGGCCAGTGAAGCTTCTGCCCAAAGTAAACAAAGCACCCTAGAGTACATCTCCCTGTCAGAGCAATTCTTCCCACAGCTGGATCTGAAACTCCTTTTGTTCCTTCTCACTATCTCAGCAATAATTCTTTGTAAGAAGAAAGCACACTAAATAGCTTGCCTCCATCTTGCCTGTTCATGCCTTTAACCTATTAATGTAATTCTTTCTTATCAGTCTCTTGTCCAAATGTTTTACTACAAGTGCTTCAGAACTCTTATTGCCTTTGTTCCTCTTTTGACCTCTCTCATTTTTTGTTATTTTTTTCTGGCAGTGCAGGGTGCCTGGATGACAATATGGTATTTCAGACTCATAAGGATGATTTTCAGGGCAAGGCCTCACATTCTTCCTTAGAAGCTAATTAGGCACTTGCATACTAACAGCTCATCCCTGCATTCCTCCCACACTTTGAATTCTGACTTCAGTGGTAACTCTGAGCACAGGAGCATGCTCAGATAAACCAGTTCTTAACAGATTCTGGTTTGAACAAAACAGGCAACTGTTCATCTCTAGATTAAAAACAATACTTCCACATATAGCAACTACATGTAATCTACAGTAGGTTTGCCAAATAAGGCACATTTACTTTCAACTCATACTACAAAATAAATGACACACACTACAAACTGTACACATCTTTGATTGCTCTGAATTTACACCGTGGTGTCTCCAACTGCAGAGGATCTTCCTTTCAGTGTTTAAAACACTGACTTGCTACCAGCAGCTCCCAACTCTCTTCTCCCAACTGTACTTTTTCTTAAAGAGTTTGACTCCCAGCTTTGGAATTTATTTTTTTTTTTGCAACTCTCCAATTTTACTTGAGAAACTACATTCATATCTGATTAAAAACGAAGTGAGATCACAATTGAGATGCAATAAAATACAGAGGAAATAACTGCTCTACCTAAGACCCAAGCTGACTACTAAAACTGGGGTGCTTCCTAACTCCTGTAAAGTTCTTACCACTACATGCAATTTTACCTTCTGTATTTGTTCTTTCCACGGTTCTTTAGCCAGCAAAAGGGAAAGACTGCTTGGAAGGAGAGTGAGAGTCTCTTGCACAGCAAACTTGTCAGTGGGGTGCTTGCCAACGTGTTCCTCAGATAATTCTGGTAATACCATGTGCTGTTTCCACAGTGACCAGTCAGCACTGAGGCCAAGCAGTAATGGTGCACCATGGTCCGCCCAGGCCACCACAAAAGCTGCAAACAGCCACAGGAGGAAATCTATGCACTAAATAGGAAAAAGGCAAAAATGCACTTTATTAAATGAATAATACAGAAGAGGAAAAAAACCCCAATTTAAAAAACCCCACCAAAAAAACTCATCCAAAAGAGAAACCAACCAAAAATCCAAGACCAAAATCCAGTGACTTGCTCTTAAAAACAATCATCTAAAAAGTCAGCTAAAACTCAAAATTAAAGAACTAAAAAGTTCTTAATATCCTTCTATGCTTGGAAATAGCATAAGCCTCTTGCTAAATTCAAACTAAAATGTCTACAGAACCAAAAATGAAACCACATAGTTCTAAAACAATATTTTAGATTAAAGCTGATCCACAGTTCATTTAAAATGGGGAAATAACCTTTTCACAGCAACATGATTGTTGAGGGAACTCAGAGATGGTCACCCTCATGGTGCTGTAAATGGTTGGGAAATATTGCAGCAATGTAACAAATGCCTTTCTGATCTAAGCAGCAGCTTATTTTATATCCTCAAACAGAAGACCTAAAAATCCGAACAACATTATTTCTTTAAAACTATCACAAGCCCTCTCAGAAACAGCAGCTACACAGTTCCAACCTGCCTAGACAGTTCTACTATTAAATTCAAAATGATGCTTCAATTGTTCTAAATGCAGTAAATTTGAAGAAATTATTTCCTTTAGTTGCCTTTAGGCTCTATCATAACTTAAATGTAGAGGTTATTTTAAAGTAAGAGCTTTAAATACACATTGATTCACAAATATTGTCAAGATTTTCTCTGTGGAGGTAAGATCACAATCTTCTAAACTACAAAAACACAGGGAATAATACTTATTTCTGAGGAAAAATGTGAAATAGATGAGAACCTTCTTTTCTTGCTGCAAGTTATTTCACAGCACGTACCTCTTTAAGATCAACATTTTGTAAGGGTGTTGATTTGTATGCTATATTTCTGATGTAGCCCATCAGGTCTAGCAGCCAGTCCATTCTCTTCAGAACTCCTAGAAAGAGAGTAAAACGGTTGACTCACATAAAACACTAGAATGCACTGCTTTTCATTAAAAAGCAAGCACAGAAAATCACTATAGGAAGAAAGCACCAACTGCAGAAGAACAAAGATCATCAACACCACTATCATATTTGATTTGTTCTGCCACTGACAAAAAACATATAGGCCCTTAAACAGTATAGAAACTTTGATTATAATGCAGACAACACACTGAACACACAGAAGAAAGATGAACGAGAATTATTTCACATAATGGCAGCCTGCAGGACCCACTAATCAAGTGTGCACATATGACTGCTACAGAATCCTAAAGCCTCCATCAGGGTGTGAAGTGTTGTGAAAATGGTCCTACAGTGTTGAGAGTGTTGGTAAAATATGGTCAAGGCATGCAAATAAAATCAGCCCTCAATTAATCTCAAGGATGGAAGAGATTTTATTGATTCAGATTCTGCTGTCCATAATCTGCTCTACCTCCTACAAACTAATAACATGTTCACCACTGAGGCCATGTCACTTCATACATTACTATTTCCATGTAATCTTCACAAGTGCCCTCTTTCATGCTGCCTCCTCTTTTACCCAAAGAACCCTCACTTCACTCAATTAAAGCTCACTATTCTTTGAAGTTCTTCAAACACAGCGGGCAGCTAAGGCATCTGGCAATATAATGCTTTGAAGTTGTTCAGTGAACACAGGCAGACAAAGACTCTTCTGCCATGAAAATGAGACCTCATTCTTGCCTCTTTCTGTTCTTGTTTCTTCCTTCTTTATCTTCCTGTGTGATTCTCCTACTTCTCTTGCATCAGCCCCTATGCTCTGTCAGACCCATAGCTGAGCCAGCCCAAGTCATTAATCCACCAGATGACTATCTGGCACAGTTATGAAGAAGAAAAAAGGGAAATTTATTTCCTGTGTTAATTCAATGCAAGGAGTTCAGGAAAGCAAGTTATCTCCCCAGTTCAACCAGTCTCATGGGAATATCCCCCCACCCACTGTGTCACATATGGGTAAGTCAGATTTTAGGTCAGAAGGTTAGCAGAGTTGCACTATTAGAAATCGCTGATGTACGATGTACATTTGTAACACTACCCTAAAAAGAGTGGGAGACACAGATCTAGTTAAAACTCTGGTCTGTAAAGCACCTTGATGAGATAAATGACTTGTAGCTGGACCACAGAAAAATAAGTAACTGGAGAAAAACATAAAAACAATGTTTGATACAAGTATTTGAATAACACAAAAATTCTGAAGACAGTAGTTTCTAATATGGAAAAATCTGGAAACACTTTGGCTAAATCATGTTAAAATTATTTTAAAAGAGTCAGTGTAGATTCATAAATATCTGCTGACTGCATGGTAGATTTTTTTTTAAGCCTAATCTTACCTGTGTTTTCATGTCTCACAATACGAGTATGATAGAAACCATGCAAGAGCATCCATAAAATATTTTCTTTCTGGTGATATCCTGCCACAGCATCAATCACAGCACTCAAGTTCATCAGAGACAGTCTGCCTTGAGAAACTAAATACACTTTCATGAATATGGCCTTCTCTATATTGTTCTGCAAATGAAATGAAAAACATTAAATTGAAATGCATGTTTCTTGTGGGAACAGTAAATGCTACATCCTTCTTAATAAAAAAAGTAAAAACCCCTTTGAATAACTAGTAGGCTCAGTTTTCCTCAAGACGTATATGTTAAATCAATTAAACAGAAGACTATACATATTACTTGAACTTTACACTGTTCAAAATAATCCAGCAAGGTGTAACTCAGTACAGTTTGTCTTCATACTACTTTAAATTTTACATTTCCCTTTGCATTGGAATGAGCCAGCTTGACAGTTCTGGAGACTCAAGTCCTCTTGCAAGACAAATACAGTGTAGTGTCAAAAAGAGGTTTTCTCAAATGATATTTTCCAGTCTGAAATAAGAACTAAAAAATATAAAGAAATGACAATTCAGTTTCCATAACCTATTTTAATGCTTGATTCTCTAGCGAATCTGATAGCCAACGGAACAGGGGGCTTTACGTCATGGATGTTTGTTTTTAAAAGCTTGATCTGAAAACATCAAGTTCTTCCACACAGGTCATTTCCTTAGCATTTCAGCTGTTAAGAATTCCACTGCTAATTGATTCCACTGATGACCTACAAGATGAAAACTTTTTTTTCCATTATCATCCTCAGTCATCTTGTCCACCAGGAAACATTCTGAGTGTGAATGTAAATATAGCACATAAATTCAAGAATAAAAGGTTTTTTCAGTCAATTATTTCACATTTTCAACAAAAGTACAGATTCACCATGTCAAGGACAGCTAGTCAACAGGATTCATTTACAGTCCAATTACAAGCAGGTGGTTATATTAACCAAAGAGGACTATGGTCTGCTGTTTGCATCATTGGTCTGGGATTCAGAAGATGTTACACCACTCTGGTCCACACAATTCCTGTTCTGCTAACAAAAGTAACTTCACAGAATCACAGAATCAATTAGGTTGGAAAAGCTCTCTGAGATTATCAAGTCTAATCTATGATTAAACACTACCATGTCAGCTAGACCATGGCACTGAGTACCACATACAGTCTTTCCCTGAACACCTCCAGGGATGGTGACTCCACAACCTCCCTGGGAAGCCCATTCCAATGCCCAATCACTCCTTCTGTGAAGAAATTCCTCCTAATGTCCAACCTACACCTTTCCTGGCACAGGTTAAGGTGGTGTCCTTTTGTCCTGTCAGTGGTTGCTTGGGAGAGGAGGCCAAACCCCACCTGACCAAGTTACTTAAGACTCTCCAGTTCAAAGCTCTCAGGCACAAACAGGAGTATTTCAATTGTTTTGAGAAAGTTTGGGATATGGATTCTTATGACTTCTGCTTCTCTCTGCTGCCCGCAGGTTAGATCCACAACACTCCTGCCTTTTAGATAAAGCAATTAAATGCTCCCAATGAGCTAAAACAGTCTGGTAACAATAAAAATGACATGGTTGCTTGTTTCACATGACTTGGTGATAAAAGACCAGAATTAAAACATAATTACCTTAGAGATCTGGACAATGCGATCAATCTCTGAATCAGCCATTTCTGAGATACATTTTGCTACATCGATATACATCTCCAGTTCACCTATCTGCAAACAGAAAAGTAAAAGCATGTCTAAACATCTATTTTCTTTATCATAAAAACTGGTGAGTTTAGGAATTTTGTTAATGATAATGATAAATAATTTATCTATCATCTAGCCTCACTTAATCTATTTTAGAAATTCTGTATTTGCCGGCGAATTCAACATCAATTCAACTTCAATCTATAATGATAATGGTATTTGAATATTTTCAAAGAGTTTGTTTTACTTTTAATGGAAAAGTGCATTTCCATGGAGGTATTTTCTGTACCTAAACAGTTTCTTCAAATCACTGTGAGAAGCTGAATCTATGTGGGGGAAAAAAAACCTTCTCATTGTTCTCTTCTTCTCTGTCAAAAACATTTATTACAGTACTAATACTGCATTTCTCCACTATCAAATAATTTATGGAGGAGTGTACATTAGATTGGTTTCAAAATGTCATATTCTAAAATAGCCAGAAGTAACTTAAATTGAAATTATGCTAGTATTTTAACTATTACCATTAAAAACTGTACATCTAATTCATGTTTCAAATCTGATGTAAAAGAGTATGGGACTTACCATAATTAAAAATATCTAGCTACAGTGTTCATATACCTCATACTTACTCCTTACCTGAACCTCATTTGGAAGAAGCTCATATATTTTCTCTACAGCCTGACACAAAAAAATCCAGCAAAACTGGGCGGGGTTGGGAAGTCTCATTGCCTGGATGAGCCCCTGTAGAACACACTGGCAAATTTCTGGGCTTTTTGTGCAGTTCTTCACTTCAAATTGCTGTATCAGAATCACTTCTGTAAAAGACTGCAGTTTGTCTTCTGCAACATGTTGCATCCACAGCGACAGGGACATGAAAAGGTATTTCTTTGTTTTCATCTGCAAAGGAAAAATTTTTGCTCAGTTTCAAATTCTAGCTCTTCACTGACCTTGAATTATTGTTGGATAAAATTATTAAAAAAGTGGCTCAAACACCACTTACAGAAGAGCTTAAAGTCGTAAATATTTCTCAATTCTTTTCTTCTTCCCTTTTTTATAAATTGTTTGAATTAAAAAGAGTTCAAGCATATCAATATTCTGTTTTCATTAAAAACTGAGAACTTAATTTCAATGGACCCTAAACATAACATTTTCATATGGACAGAGCAATTTTATTACCTGGTGCCTGCTGCATTCCTACATAAAGCATACAGACCATCTAGACAGTCAAGGACTGTCAAGGTATGGTAGTCACAGCACCATTAATGTTGCTAGCTAGTGAAGAAAAATGAGTAACTACCTGTACAAAATGCAGAGCTTACATACTCTGTGGCTCACCTCATTTTGTGACCTCAAATTCCCACTGAAGATGGGAAAGTGGTAGTCAGAAATAAAAATATTTTTGTTTGTATCTTAAAATTGCCAGTAAATGTTTGCATATCTAAGATTAATGAATTAAAAACAAAAGCACTCCTTGAAGAGATCATAGAAACAAACAATTAATTTTTGAGAATTGTCATGAATCTGCTCCTGAACTTGTACAGAATGACAGAAATGTGCAGTTAAGTGTACTATGGGATTTAGGGAGTTTTACATACTGTACCATTGAATCCACACTGTAACTCCAGAAGAACAGAACAGCAATGAAGGATAAGCCAAAATCTGATTATACTGTAAGTTAGTCTGTTGGCTATCTACAAAATTCAGGCAAGGTTTTCAAGATGTAACTTTTTACTAGATCAAAAGACATTGCTAGAAAAAGTAGGTAAGCTTTTAGACAGATTGGGGTGATCGTTTTTTTAAGACTATAAGCTGGTATAATAAATGACGCTTTTTCTCCTCACATGCCATCCCTTATGTCTCCAGGTTATCAGAGCTATAGCATGAAACCAGAGAGAGGAAAAAGGTCTTAAGCAGTAAAGTAAAAACAGTGTCGCAGGTCTTAAGTCTGCCTTGAATTTCAAGGCCCCAGAATAACCTTTCTCTCGCTAAATGGTATTTCTGAAGAATTCTGAAGCCACTAATCCTTTTCTGGTGAGGCAGCCTAAACATTGTCACTGAGGAATTTTATACGAAAGAGGTGCTGATCTTCCATAAGCTTTCTGACATACGTACACTGAGACTGTAGATAAGGGGAGGTGCCACCCACATCCCCAAAAGCATTGCTGCATTTTGAGATGACTGGGCCTGTGTCACAGCCAGTTCAAGGCAGAGATGTTTTACCTCATCACCTAAAATAGAAGAAAACAAACTAAGTTACAAAGAAATTATTTTCCCTTTAAATTTGTTCTCAACTTACAAAATAAAGGAGGGGTATTGCTCTACTAGAGCACTGCATTGCAACTTCTTTTTCTAAAAATGCTACTTAAAGCTTTTAACACACACATGTTAGAAGACTCCTCTTCCCATTCATGCACTTACAGCAAGAAATCTCAACATTTGTTCAAGTTATTTTAATTCACTCAGGAACAAAAATGTGGGAATGCTAAGAAAAGTAAAAACTAAAAAAAACAACCCTCCTTGCCAAATAAAGATAAGATTTAATCCACAGAAGGAAAAACGAATCAGTATTCCTGGACTATGATGCTATCTAAAATCTAAAACCAGCCACAAAACAAACATACTGTTCCCACTGCAAATTCTCTAATTCACAAAAGTAAGACTCCTAAGTGAAAAATAGGAATAAAAAAATCCTCCAGACATTTAACAAGTTTCAGCTCTTCATAAGGACTGCAGACCTCAGTACAGGAAATTTTTTCAATTACTTTAGAAATAATTACCCAGTGTAATTTAGTAGAAAGTGTATTTCAAACTAGTGATAGCTAGATGAACTACCAAACAGTCCAAATATGTGAAAAAGCTGCATGCAACCTCTGATATGGGCATTGGACCAAGCATTTAGAAGGTACTGAAAATAGGATACAATTAGCTGAGTTTCATGACGGGCTCTTATGTAAATAGTTAAAATGAAATATTAAGGCCACTTCCACCAATGTTTTAGGGGACTTCTCAGCTCTGATCTTTAGCTTTTCTTCAGTTAAAACAGTGTCCACATGGTGATTGCAAATACATACTTGCAAACACTAAAAAGTCAGTCTTGAAAGCATAAATAAACACTTTAACCACTGCACTAACTTAAAGACCCGACAAGGGCTCCAAAGTTTGTGAAAGCTGCATTAGTCAAGAAGTCTTCTGAAAAATACAAAAGTCTTAACAGAAAACTATTAATCTTACCAAAGTCTAGCCTCATCAAAGGAGAAAGAATGGATGCCCAGTTTACAGGTGGATACTGATGGCTTTCTCCAACTGATGCAATGGGTGCCAGTGCTACTCTCACCAACTCAGCTGGGACAGATTCAGGGCCTAGAACAGAAGATTCAGTTAGAATCTGAATACGCACATATTTGGCTGAACAGCTCAGCAAAACATGTGAACACTGCACTTTAATACAGCAGTGTAGTTCAAGCTGTAGTAAAGAACTGTAAAGTGTTATAAAATCACTGTTACTTCTTTTTGCATCTGAGAATTCACTATCTCATTTACAATCAACAGTTACATTTTTCAATCTCCTACCAAAAAATGGCCTTTTTTCACTAATAAATATAAACTTTCTTGTCCCTTGTTCTTGAGTCAATTTGCAAGTTAATTACAGATATTCCTCACCTAGTAAGGTAGTATTTTTGCATTTCTTATTGGGAGAACAGCAAAGTTTTCTGACAGAGTTTTCCTTTCTCATCTTGTAGGTGCAGGCCAAATGAATAGTCAGACAAGTGCTAACCTTTGCTATATACTGTGCTATGTCAACACAAGTTAACTCAGTCATCCGGGAGTCAGAACATGGGCATTTTTACCTCCATTTAAATCAAAGCTTGCTTCATATGACAGCAGTGAGCTCACTTAGCTCACACAGGAGTAATATCCTCTATCTCCCTTAAGACTTCACTCCAAGACATCTTTTACCAGTCTTCTGCATGTAAGACCATACTTTCTTCAGGCTTCTTTTGCATTTAACAGCAGCAATCTCCTAGAATACCACTCTGTTACAGAGAATCTTAACCTAGCATCACTGAAATAAGGGGCAGCATAAAGTTGGTCTGATGATGAAGTATTACTGAGTATACAAGCTTGAAGTGATTTGACTTTCATTCTCATCGGGAAGAAACATCATCTCACAAACAGAGAGGGAAAGGGAAAGGGTTTTAAAAGTCAAATTAGGTAGAGAAAACTAAGGTCCTAACTACACAATTCTACCTTACTTTTTTGAGTGTAATTAAAATTTTTTTTCAAAATACTTCACATTATTGAAGTCCAAATTTGTACTTAAAAAAGTTCTCTTAGCAAATAAAACCAAGCTTTTAGGGTCACCTTTTATAGCCATAATAAATTTCCCAGAGGAATGCTGTAGTTTTATCCTTTCTTACCTTTCTTTCCACTTTCAATGGCAAAGTCAATCGCTGCCCTGATGAAGCTGTTAACAGGTAAGTAGCTAAAATCTGGAGGAACTGTGAAGATAAAAAAGACTGCTTATATTCTAAAACATCATCAGCAAAAATTATAACCTTTGTCTCCCATGTAAATTTAAAGGCTGAACTAACTGAGCTGCATTTGTGCTAACTAGTTCTGTAGGTGACTCAGAGTATTTTGATCACAAGATTGATATCTGTATTGACCTTTTCACCTTAAGGCAAGCTAAACATTTCTGGTGGTGAGAGGTGCCAGATCTGAAAAAACAAGTTCACTGATCAACCGAAAAGCCAGGGATAAGAACTTCCTTAAAAATATATTAGGCACTGTAGGTTGGGCTTTGAAAGGGAGAGCTTCAAAACTGTAGGAAGTTTAATACAACAGAGACGTTCCATATCTATCTAACCTCAGGCATGCATGCATGCAGGCAGGCATACATAAAAGCAGAAACTTTGAGAATTTTTTTATCTGTGATGAAGTTCATCAACATTTTCTATTTTTGGTTCCCAGTTTAGTTCACACCAAAGTAAACAGTGTCAACTTCATTAGTCTGTGCCTATTACTGGTACTTCATTAATGATGTAATCCTGCCTTTATTTTACCAATGGATATTGAAACAGCTGAAGTTAGTGATATATCAGCTGCCTGAAAGGGTACAATGCTGTATTTTTTATTTCAACTAACAGAGAAGATCACTTCTAGCAAAATAGTTCTAAAAAAGTCAGTTTGTTCTTGTTACGGACTAGTTCTTACGTATTGATATTTTTTTTGCAGTGGAAAGTACTAAAACAAACAGCAGATTAATCAGTTCTAACAGGCACAGAGTAGATGTCAAACATGTGCCATATGAAGTGTAAAACCGCTTTACAATTTACCCTATAAAAAAAATAAAGAAGCAATATACAAGTTGGATCAGAACAATTTAGAACCTTGCTTTGATACTGCAAGTAAAAGCAGATGTTGCAGATCCTATTCAGCACACTGATTCCTGCTTGATGTTCCAACCTTTAGGCACACAGGACCATGAGATCTTCAGTTCAAGGCTATCATGTCATTTAACAGGGCTGCAATGTCTAACTCGTATTATCTAATATGTCCCTTGCTGTCTTTTTAGTGATGTGCTATTTCTACATGTTCTTTAAGCAGCAGTAATAAAGCATCTTACCAGATGCCCTGTTCTGGGTAGAAGACAAACAAGACATGTGAAGACGTCCCAGAAGTCTTGCTGCATTTGTCTGAAGGCCAATCTGCTCTGAGAAACTAATTATCTGTTGAGAAAATAAACCACTAGTTAGACGAATTTCCCTACACTGCCTCCTTCAACCTGGATACAGCTATTATGTAGCTTCTTTCAAACAGATTTGGCTTGTTTGTGCAAGGTGTCAAGGTAGGCTAGTGCATTATCCAAAGCAGGAAACAGAGGCTACCTTCTTACCTGTGTAAGGGTTCTGATCACTTCATTCAGCTTGCTTTGAAACTGTGAGGACTGAATGCTCTCAGATTTCAGCTGACAGAGAAAAAGAAAAAAAGGTGAATTTTGTAAGAGGGAAAAAAAGAAGCAACAAAACAGAGTACATATTCTGAAAAGACAGATTACATTTGCACCTATGCCTTTCTCTGGGCAGTGTGAGAGTGAAAAAAAGAAAGCTTACATGGCTGTAAACTTTTCCCCAGTGGCATTGCACGTGAGCCATTATGACGGCCAAATGAAACAGACCCCATTTTATGCACTGGAATTCAATATTGCTTGGTTGGTACCCAACCTGAATTATTGCAAAATGCGATGTCTTAGTTTACAACCATTCCTGTAGGAATCAGGAGGATGCATCCTATCTTGCCTTCTAGCCAAATTTGTCCATGAGATTAAGGTACCCTTTGCTTGCATGTTCTCACCTGTACCATGGCTCCTTCAGAACCCACCAGTGCAACCAGCCCACTGACAGCTGCCAGACGCTCCATTGTTGGAGAACCCTGGAAGCATAATTCAGGACCAGTAAGTCAATGTGATGACATGACTCTACTGCAGGACAAAATGCTCCTTTCTTCCAACTTAAAAATCATGACTACTATCACTAGTACACCTCTAATCCCATCAGCCTTTTCAGGTCAGACTCCAGCATGGTAGCTTATATTCATCCCTCTCTTGGTGAATGAAAGCCTTATATGGAACTTCCTCCTAACTATCCCAAATCTGAAATCATCATGGATTGACAAATCACTTTTTTCCCTAGCACAATCTGTATTCCACAAAATATACCAGTGCCATTCAACTCAAAACTAGTTTCTTTATGGATAATTACCTTCAGCTGCCATCTTGATGTGTAAGTCTAGAGCTTGATTTGAAACACCTAATTTTTCCAGATATATTGAAATTATTGTAACAACTAAGGCAGTATAATCACCATTCTTTTATTCTGGTTTTGACAAGCAGCACCTTATTTCACAAGCCATTTTCATTTGAAAACCTAGACTTTATGCTTGGACACTGCTCCAAATTAAGACCTCACTGAGATAAACATTTCTCATAAACTATTTCAGCAGAAGAGAAACAGGGATTTTTTTTCCCTTTATCAAACAACTCAAAGATGTACTCCTGCTTCCAAATATCAATCAAACAGCATGTTCAGCTAGTCATAACTTTTCCTAGCATCACTCCTGCAGAATTGAGGAAAATTATGTCCCTACTATTAATTTTAAACTGCACACCACCCCTTCCCTACCCCTTCTACCACCACCCATGTAAAAAGACCCAAACCAACAAAACAAGTACAAAACACAGGATATGAATTCAAGCACCTTTACCTCTGCAAGCACAATTTTTATCCAGGCTGGCATTAGTCTGTTACTCAGGTCTTCAGCTTTCCCATGACCACAAGCTGACAATCCATGTACTATTGCACCTAAAGCTAAAGCAAAACTGTAGGTCTGTAAGATAAAAAAATCTTATTAAAAAACAGATCTTACAAAAGATTCTGTATTATTTTCATCATTTCTTATTGAAACATTACTTAAATAGTTATAATTTACTAACAATTAGAAGTCATGTCTTTGTCTAGAATACCAGATGCTTTCTTATTTCAAGTGTTTTCTCATGAATTTTCTGAGATTAAATCTTTGGCACATAGAGCCTTTGTTTTAGAGCAGATATTCTGATATGAAGACAAAAAGCTGTAGCACAGGTAGTAAGCTCCGACTTCCTATTTTCCAGATAAATATTCAGAACAGTTGATCAGTGTAATAGAAGGCTTTTATTCAAAATGATTGCCTTGCCCTGGCTCCTTCATTTCCTGGCAAACATTAAACAGAAAAGAACCTGCACTAAAATATTGAGATTATTTTTGGCAATTTCAGCGGTACCCTTGGACACTAGGGATGAAACACACTCTTTGAGGAAGCTGTGGCTATGGTTATGATGCAGTGTCTGGATGCTAAGAGAAAGCAAAAATTCAGAAGAGCACAGTTGGTGTATTTTCCCACCAAGAAAGAATTTACAGAAGCATGTTATAAGAGAGACAAAAATTGGCAGCATGCAGGGACTAAAGACATCAGAACGCAAAAGTAACAATTTCTCTTCTAAATGCAATCAAACACATACAACCTGCTTTTATTTCACTGTCTCGTAATAGCTATAACCACCACTGAATCAAGTGGTAGTCTTAGTAATTGCATGGTATGCACAATACATACAATATTACTTAATGATGAAAGTAGATCAGTATAACTTTCTTGAATAACAGTCTGGGTAAAGCAGTATCCAATATTAAATAGATAAGATAAAAGTAGAACTGAAGCAAAGCCCAAATACCTGCTGATTACTTTCTGCTAAGGTCCGTAGCTTGCTCATGGCCTTCTCAGCCTCAGCTGCTTCTATGATTCCAACACTGAAAGCAGAGATACAGGAACAGGCCACAGAATAGGCAAGTACCTGGAAAAAAAAAATTAATTCCATTAACTAGTGTCTAATCAAGCTCACTGTAGCAATGGTCACATTGAATAATGCACCAGCATGATAAAAGAGACAAAACATTTTCAATTTATACTTTCAGATGTTTATTACCTCTCTGAAAGATTCTTCATTGATGATAATGTTAGACAAACAGAGCTAAAGCTTGGAAGTAGTTCTGATTTTACAGAGGTCAGACTCCTGACCTTCCACACCAATGCTGCTATTCTCTCAACACAAGTATCTGATCATTATTTGTGTAAGTATACTCAGCATGCTGTGTTCCCATCAGGACCACAAGCAGGTCCATCAGGCCAGAAAATGAGCACACAGAACTGTCTCTCACACATAGTCCACAACACCAGCCTCCTGTCCGTGCAGAAGGATTCACCAGCAAAATTGCTTTTCTGCCTTAGTGATGGAGAATAAGGAAGTGAACTCTGAACTGCCAACAAGGCAAGTGTGCTAACAGTTTAATCTCCTCTGTATCAAAGTTAAGCAGCAGAACAACATACGACTATAAGGGAGGCAGAGAGCACCTACCTACTGTTCAGGACTGACAACAACTTGCCCTGTAGCAAGTAATGCACAGATTGTACCTCTTGCTGCAGCAGGCCACAATTACTTCTCAAGTACAGGATTATATCCAAGTCACTTACAGCTCTGAAAGAGCCTCCTGTGCATCTCATATAGTAGCATTTATCCTAGAGTGATGGCCAAATTTTACTCATCTGTACAATTCCTTACAGAGATTTTAATTGAAAAGGGTAGCTTTTGCTTCTCATCCCAAACTATCTCATGATGTTAAACAGCTGCTGCCTTTCATCTCAGAAACTGTTGTATTGAACTCAATTTAAATAATGCACTTGAAGATCTCTGGGGATGGATAAATTATTTCATAGGTGTAAGTAATTTTAATGCATGAATCATAAACTGAAAAAGGCTAATCCCCAACACATATGTACTGCCAAAAAATTAAATGCCAAAAAAATTAAACTCCATCGAAGAAGAGGTTTTATAAAGAACTTTCAGAACAGTATCAACAGGGGGAAGAGAATAATAACATCCATCTCTATTAACTCCCTTAGGAAAAACAGAGGATTATGCAACTCAGCTGCTTAGCTGCTGCAGGATTACATACATCATGTATAGACAGGGTTGCTTTTTTGGTGCAAACATCTGCTTGTTCTGATTTTTGTCTTCTGTTGCAAACTATTCCAATTTCATCAGTTTTCATTGTCAAGTTTTACCTCCGCAAAGTCACAGGCTAAGTGCATGGACTATGTCAAAACCTGCAGAACATATCCTGGAAAAAAAACTCCTGAAATGCATGCTCAAACTTAGCAGAGCTCAGTTTAAGTGTTCAAAACATAAAGCAAAGAGTAAATGGGGCCATAGCAGCATGCATAAGTACAAAAGTCGCATTAGCTAGTGACAGTAACTTTCAAATAAGTATACAGAAGGCATATTGAAGGAGAAGTATTAGCATTTAAGTTCTCTCTGACAGTAACTTCTTGTCAGCTTTCTAGTAGATCAGATGAGCAGTAAACAATTGTATATAAGAGACCCATATCCATAGTTACTCAAGATCCAACTTTCAACAACTTAATCTGGGGTTAAAGAATAAAAAAAGCCCTTTAAAGGATTATGGCTATAATCTTTTTAGGCAGTTTCTTAATGTCTGTGTAGCATTACACATTATTCTATTCTTATTATTGTTATTTTTTTCCCAGCAGATATAAACCCATATATTGTGAAAACAAAAATAGTAAACAAGCATTCCAGTACTACAGATAAAAAGTTTCAGTAAAAAAGACTATAGTTATTAAAGGGAGGCAAGAAATTATAGAAGGAAGATTTAAAATCTGTGATAAAATAGGTCATACCTCCTGGACCCCTCTGCTTTGGCCCTCACTTCCGTCCAGGTATTTGCAGAGTTTTCGCAATGAAGCCGAAACATGCACTCGTGATTCTGTTTGGCTACTGTGACTCATAAATGAAAGAACGAGTCCTACTCCTAAAATACATCCAGTGCTTTAAGAGAAAACAAAGGAGAAAGAATTAATTATGCTTTGGCTGCTCTGAACTCTCTTTAAACCCCAACACGGGTTTGTGGGCAAGAACGCCTCTTGGCCTTACCTGATAACTAGCCTCGTAGATAATTTATTACCACAGTCAATTTTACAAATAGTTTTTATTTCATACATCCTTGTCAGGAAACAGCAGATGAAAGAAGAGCATAAGAAGAAAATGTGTATTTAAATAGTAAGTCCTGCACGTACCGCCCCATTATTCCGTCTGTCTCTATAGAACCAATAGCCCCAACAAACACCATCAACTAGTATGAAGGAAGTATGGATCCAAACTTCTACACATGATTTGTCCTGATAGGATAAATTCAGAAATCCCAGTTAAACATACTAATTGCAGGTTTACTGGGTGTATTAGGATATGGTGCTGTTAGATTCCTCCCAGAGTTGCTCCATTTGCAAAAGTAATGAAATTAGTGATTAAGGCAGACAGTGGCTAAGATGGCTGTAGAGGTTAAGGTATTCATCTGCATTGCATAACAGGAATGGTCATGTGTGCTTTTGAACCTGTTCATACTAAAATTTGCATATACAACAGTGGAGCAGCTTCATCAGAGAGGACATATCCAGCACAACTAACTGATGCTGAGGATACTTAAAATTGCAACATGAACATAGTTTTAAAGGACATAATTTAACAGGGCAGCTGGTACAAACATCTCCACAGTCTCCACCTCTTTTTCAGATTTTATCAGAAGTTCCATTCTGGCCTAGAGATCTCTTACTAAATTCTGCATGTGTGTTCCCATAACAAGTTCCAAGTCATCAGTTTTGTCAGAAAACTCCCAAACAGTTCTGGCTTCCATCACAAGATACTAAAACATAGCAGACGATTACTGCTCTGAAGGTGATCTCTCACTGGCACACATCCACAACAGCTCAAAGAAACAGCACTTATCTGGAGATGATTTTTTCCCCCTTGCACATCTCCCTGACACTGTTTGTAGTAAACAGTGAACAGTCAAATGAACATGGCCAGGATCTTAAGCATTCTTCTAAGCTTCTCCTATCAAACTTAAAAAAGGGAAGAGTTGCTGATTTAACTCAGCTAGGTAAAAAAGAAACATCTGAGAATAACTTCAGTTATATTTATAAGCTCATGTTTTACTGTAATTGGGGATTAAGGATGATTGAGCATGGCCAGAAGACTTGGAGAGGAGTCTTGGGAGTGGTATTTTTTTCAAGCAAAGATCAAAAAAACCTTTTTAAGTAACTGGTATATCTGAATTCAAGAACAGCCAACAAAAGAAGGACATGGCTTATCTACAAGAGTTCTAAGTTCAAGTTTACACTACTGCTTGCTGACAAAATCACAGAAGGGAAACAGAATTTCTCATTAGAGCTATAGTATTACGTTATTCGCCGTTACTAGAGACTCAAAACATAACTGCGGACAAAAGCAAGAATAAAAACGTCACCTTCTCTGCTCCTCTTTTTGTAAACAATTGCTTTTATTTGACTACCTCATTTGTGAACTATATAAAATGAGTATTTAGACATATGTCATCTACATGGTATCTCAGATTTCCCAGCACATTTTTAGCATTTTACTGCCAGAGCATCAGGTTGCAGGGAGCCCTGCATTCCACCAGGGGCATCCCGAGCCTGGACAGCATCAATGCCCACACTTGCACTGCTCAGCCGACCTAAACTCAAAACACTGGCAGCCTATTTTTAGTGAAAATCACCAGTTTAGCAGGGGAGAAACACTGGTGAAAAGACCAGTATAATGCTGATCATGCCTGTGTCACAATGGATGAAAATGGTAGAAACACTCAGAACAGCTTGTCTCCTTATTCTATTCTAACACCTTTCTGTGTAGAATTAAGGAAGAAAGTGTGAATTTAAAAGAGTTCAAAATAAAGTATCATCAGTTATTAAAGAAACTCACTTGTACTCCAGACTGGTGTCAAAGCAGCAGTTCTCCAACACATCCAGGGACTTCATGAGAATCAAGTTCATCTGTTGACCAGGTATATCACTACAAAAACAAAACAAAAGAGAAACAACAACAACAAAAACATCCAGAGCCTGACAGTGGGAGGAGGTACCTGGTAAAACATGACCTCAGCTAGACTTGTAACTATTTATGAGCTGAAAATTCATGACATTATATACTAATAGCTCTGTAAATCTCTCTCTACCTCACTGCCTAATTTACTGATAAAAAAGAAGCATTTACATCTCACTCCAAAGATGGTATAGGGACTTCCCTCTTATAAAACATGTGCAGAATTTTCATATGAACAGGACATCCTTAATGGAAAGTAACTCTGTGATCTGATATTAGCTATAGGAACATCCCTACAAGTTTTGATTTGTTGCAAGACAATGCTTTGAAGAATGTGTAAGATTAAGCTTTCAAATTATGCAGGGCAGTAAACGAGTAAAACTAGTCTAAGAGTAGAAACCCAAAAAACTAGTAAAAGAGTAAAAAAAAGAAATGGTTAGATAAACATATTCACTTAACACCTCTCACCACACAAATAAAACAAACACAAACCCACAAAACACAGATTCACATACTCCAAAACACCGGGCTGATGTAAATTCCTTCTCTTTAAGAGCTTTTTAATGCTTGTGTATAGCTTAGCTGTCCCACTGACTAAACATCCAGAAGTAGTACATTTCCAAATTATGCAACTGAGACAGTGGCAGCAAGGCATCAAGACACCAAAGCATGAAGATTAGAACTCAGCAATGCTTCAGTGTTTTAACAAAAGCAGGTGCCTTGGAAACATTACCTTCACCAAGCAAATTAAGAACTTCTAATCAAATCTGTTTGGTACCCGTGCTTGTGCACTAATTCAACATTTATTATGGGTATACAGGAAGACAAAATCCCTAGCAGTCAAGAAACTGGAGGAGTATAAAGCCAAATCTACTTCTTAATTTCTCTGGAATCACCAGAAATTTGTAACTGAGGTCAACCTTTCCGAAAAGCAGCCATTTTCTACCAACTTCAAAACACCTCTCTGCTCCCAACGTAGCAGTAACAGCATGCTTTAAAGATTGTCTGTCACACTATTTCCGTTGTAGCTCTATCCTCACGTGTAACTCACATGATGTAACTGAACACTATCCAGTGTCCAGAGCACCACTTAGAAAGCAACCAATGAGAACTGTGAATTATTTTACAATTACATCTTCTAGCATAACTAGCTCCATTTAAAGCATATGTGTGGCACTTTTAGCTAACTGCTTTGCATGTGTACCTTAGGATATGATGAAAATTAGTCACTTATCCTGAAAAAATGACAAAATACCCAGGATAGCTCTGGAGGGGGCTAAGGTAGGGGGGAAGACTGATAATAAGAAACACATTTTAATAAACATTACAAAGCCCCTCAAGAATCATTGCCTATGACTTGTAAATACTTTAATTCCTCAGAGTTTAAGGCCACATGCAGGAAAAAGAAAGTTATTTGCACAACTACATTAAATAAAGTAGTTCTTACCTGACTTTTTCTTCATACAAACGTGAGATGAACATCCCCAAACCAAGACCCATGTGGATTTGAACTGCTTGAGACTCGTCAGCATTTGGTTTCCCAGGTAACCTGTCAGTCAGCATATTCAGGACCTCTTCAATCCTCTCCTTGCATGATACAATGAAAATTGGCACCAAGAGAGACAAAGCTGTGGCTGCACAGGATCGAGCTATAATACTAGCGGTATTTTCACCTGAATAAGATTTCTAGAAAAACACAAAAAAGAATTATTTTTCTTTTTCTTTTACTCCTTTCCAAGCAGTAACACTCAGCACTTGAGGAATTTAAATACTTATAAGCAAACAGCAGCACATATGTATTGCAATTTGACATTCCTTACATGTGGCTTTTACCATTTTGGTAATAAAGACAAAAACTTGAAGCAAACACAAATATAAACAGAAAATGTAATGAAAGAAAAAGAACAAAAGCAAGAAAAGTTTGATTTTCCTGTATTCCAACTACTACAGTTCAAACAGAACTAAGAAACTTCATGATTAGAACTCCAGCTATGAAATACAGATATATTGCCTTGCCTTTAATACCACAATACATACCTGATAGAACCACGGGAACACCTGACCTTTAGGTTGGTAGCGGCTATTCACAATACTCAAGAGGGTCTCTGTGACCATGGAAATCCAGTGTTTCATAGGAATAAAACCAGGTTCAGTCTGCAACAATCAAACCCAAATATTCATCATTATTTTTTCTTACATCATGGTCTACCTAAACAGAAGCTCAGCTGCTGATGTTCCAGCTGTGACCCATCATGAATGAGATTATTTTGTCACTCCTATGTACGGTAAGTAGCATCATTTGCTTGTCAAGGCTAACTCTCTAGACATGACTTTTGATCAAGTACTACACAGTGAAGCTAAAAATTATGAAAAAAGCGTGGCTGGGTTTAAGTGTCAGTAGAGTGACCTCTATCTCATCTGTCAAAACCACCAAATAAATGAGTTAGTCATTCTGCTTCTTGTGACAAGGCATATACACACTCTATCTGCTTCTGTATAGATCACAGCATCTCAGAGATGGTATACACTGAGAACAGTGAAATCTGAACTTGAAAATGTAAAATACTTCACATCCACTTACCAGCCCCCCAAACACCTGGTCAAATTACTTCTCTGTGTTCTACTAAGAGAAGGGAATCTCTCCCAGATTGACTCACCTCAGGCACTCCCTCAGTGTCTGAGGAAAGGCCGTTTTCATATTTGGCTACAGCAACTGCAAGGCCAGTTAAAGCAAAAATAGAGTTTCCTTTCACCACTGGGCTGTCTCTGAACAGAAAAAGGCGAACAGTTAAAAAACAGAGATGCTGGCAACAAAACATATATCTCAAAGCAGAAAAGTTATGCTACAGGTGATCCAGGAGGGAAGGACTTTGCACCTTGCAACTTCACTGGGCTCTCTTCTAGCTCAGCACAAATCTGTTACATTTCATCTTCAGGAATTAGAGAAAGAATGGGGGAGAAAAGTGTTTCAGTCTTTTTTTTTTCTTGACTGTCTTTTATATAAAGGCTAGCACACACGAAGTTGTAGAAAAACAGAAGCTTCCTTCCACTATAATGAGGACTGCTACCCTGCAGAGCAAGTAGCACTTACAGAATTGCAGCAGATGGTCTTAGCTAGTACCATCTCCAGAGGACAAACATCTTCAGATGGAGAATGCTAGAGAGGCAGGTGCCACTTCATTGCAACAGCATCAGAAGATTTAGCAGAGCAGCCATTATTGAAATACCAGCTTTAAAAAAAGTTCTGAATTACTTCCCTATGCTACAAAAATGCTAACGTCACGGAAAATGATAGGTTTCCAAGAGTACTAACTTCTGTGACAGTGCAACCCTTTAAGGAAATCAAGAAAGAAAATCTGCCACTGACAAAAAAAGAGGGAGAATATAGCTGTGTTCAGTTTCATGTAAAGAAGTATGTTGATATTCTAGTCATTACCAGAAAAACATACTGCAATATAATCCTGATGGAACTCTCTTAAGTTGTTCTAGAAAAGCAGTTGAACAATACAACGGTATTAGACCACTTACAGACCAGCAAACTTCCTTGATTGCTGCTGTAAAAATACACCTACCCTGACAATCTGGGCATTCATTCCAGATCAAAAATATCTTATGGATTTCTAAGATAGATGGGTCTTAGTGGAATGTCATCATTTGGAACAGTGAAACTATCTCCTTTCAGCTAAGACCTATCTGCAAATAATTACAGGAAGTTACTTGGTTAAATTCTTCAAAATCTCGGTATCTCCTGCCTTAAGTAATTTCCTATCTATGCATGGAATCTTTGCTGATTTTATCATCAGCTTCTAAAAGGCTACATTTCATGATGTACCTCAGAGAGAAACTTCTAAATCTACACACTCATTAAACCTGGATGCTTTAAATTTAATGAAGGCAAAAATTATCAACTTAACAAGATCCAGGAGGAAAAAGAGCAGTGTCCCACTCTTTACTGAAAACAGGGGAAAAAACATCATCTTTTAATTTAGCAATTCTTACTTGGAAGCACCTTTGATGACATCGGTCAACATATCTCTTACCCTGCAAGAGAACAGAAGGAATTTACATGATATTCCTTACAGTCCAGCATGAACTCAGCTAAATTCCTCTTATGCCTTACATATGTCCATTCCAGGTTAACAATTGTATCACCTATCTATCAGAAGATCTAGGGCAAAATAATTACAAGCATTTAATCTGTAAAAATATCTATGTACCACCCAAAGTTGCTCCATGCTCATGTGCATTCCCAGTGTTTTAAAAAGGGCTCTTATTTAATTTAATATCACTTGTTGTAAAATGCTGGTTCATGCAATAGCCATAAATCTGCTCTTTGAGCATATCAAACATGTAAGTTTTCAGATCACTATGCTATATCTTAGCATAATAAAATATTGAATGTTTTATAATGGACAAGCATTACAATTTATTCAACACTTCCTACATTTCTGGAAACCACTACAGGCAGTTATGCTATTAGGTGGTATAGTAACCTGAATCAATTTAAATGAAAGCCATAAGAGTAGTTACAATTTCTTACACATTATTGTAGTTGATTTATTACAGGCTACTTGTTTGTTATTACAGGCTACTTGTTGTTTAGTCTTGCATTAATATCAAGACAGAAGCAGAAACACAATCAATCTCCTACACTGCCAGGTATGAATGTGAAGAGAGATCCTCTATTCTAAAACATACAATTCTATCATGGTCATGAATGCTATTCTACAGAAAAAGTCAACTTTAAACTGAAAATCCATGTCTCCTAAAACAGGGCTGTATGTTACAAAGCTGACTTACATTCAGGCTTTCAAAGAAACCTTCCCAGATTTTCCTACATACCCACACTGCTCTTGCAATCAGTTTCAAACCCACCACACTAGAAGCATTTACAACTTGGTAAACACCAACACAAAATTGCCCAGTACTTACACAATAAAGGATTAACACTAAAGTTTATACCACGTTAACCACAATTAGGTTAAATCCAGTGAGCAACAAAAATGCTTAATGGGTACTGAAGTTAGAGCCCTGAGGACCCAAGCAGTAAATGGGAACTGGAAAAGATACTAAAGCTACTATTGGGCTCCAGTTCACTTACTGCTTTGATTTCTTTCCTGATAAAGGGAATTCTGCTCATTTTTTACATAGTTTACATGAACACCATTTAGGAAATACAGAACAGAAATTCTTTCAGGAGAAATCCAAAAAAGCAGCTTTGCTACAGGCCTTTTTATACCCTATCAATAAAGGGATCTTTTCTACCACACTGTATCATTCTGGATCTTAAAATGAAAGCCTCTTTTCCAGAACTAGCTGGAATAAAACAGACACGAATTTTTTATTCTTCCTGAGTGGGACTACATAACACACCTTTTTGATTGAAACAGACAACAGGCATTTTGGCTTTGTACACACTTTGCTTCCAATACACTAATGAACAAGCACAGAAACAGATACTTATACTGTCCATGGATAGGTAGTGGTTTTTTTTCTTGTGAAGCCTCCCACTTCCCACCTTCTTCTCCTGGCCATGCACATACATGGCTAACTCCTGACAGACTGACAGACACTTGTCACCTGACTGAAACAGAATTAGTGGAGGGTATGGATGAGGGTGTGCATCATGTGCTTGCTTTTAAACAACATCCTCACACTCAATGCCAGCTTACCATATCAACTGAGGTGTGTCAGTCTACCATAACATACATGAGATTGTGACTTATATTTGTTTCATCAAAGCATTGTCAGTGAGACGGCTCATTAAAGTCTTAAGAAGGAAATTTTTATCTTTGCATAACCCTTCTCCTTTAACATGCTATAATACCCGCAAATTCTTCCATTTCCAGCTGCTCACCCTACAAAGTTCTGTAGAGGGGGAGGCACCCGTGAACCTATGCATATGGGAATCCTTAAAACTACCCAGCAGTTTTTCTTTCCACTCCCCTCTCCCACCATGCTCACTGTAGCTGGTAGCTGCTTGTTGTTTTGCTTTTTTTTTTTTCCCATTAGTGCTCATACACTGTACCTGGTGGCTACTTGTTTTGTTTTATATTTTTTTAAAACTAGTGCTCATACAGTCTTTAAACTTGCAAAATTAAAGGCTTTGAAACCTTGCCCGCCTCGTTCCCCTCACGTATTACAAATGATCAGGAGCACAGAGGCACTTTCTTACCACAGCCAGGCTGTAAATTGTTTGTACTGAACCTCTTCAGGATCATCTTTTCCATGTTTTAACTGCATCTCCAGCTCTGCCTGCCTCCCCTGCAGAATTGCAGAATAAGTCAGAAGTGGATCTTACATCACAAAATTTACTTACATTATAAGATTTCTTCAGAGAATGCTCAGGTGACACATGTAGCCCTCAACCTGAGGGCTAGTTCATAAGTGACCTTGACTACTTTGCATATGGCATCCCACTGCAATATACAATATATTAAGGAGAAGAATTTATAATATTTTGTTCTGAGTGAGAAAAACAAACTGCAGACGGCATAAATGATCACAAATACTGAGGCACATGCAGAGCCAAGTTCCCTTGGGAAGGGCTACAAGAAGAAGGGACTGAGCTTTAGAAGCCTTCTAGTTAAAATGGATTCTAACAGCAAAACATTGCTTTCTGCTTAAAGAATTCCTCATTCTTTTTCTTTACATAACTCTGACCTCCCTGTGGTTTCCTACACCATTATTTCTGTACATTTAAAGAGGTGATACAGATTCTGCCCTCTAACATGTTATAACATATGTTGTAACATACATATGTTATCAAAACATATCTAAAGCAGTTTTGCTTTAACATTCAGCTCCAATAGAGAGAACTGTAACTTAACTTGTTTAGGTGGTCAATTACTGCTCCTTAGCAGATTATTAAACCTTAAGTGAAAAATACAGGCACATATGCTCTGTTTTTCTGGTACTGAAAACTAGTAGTTTGGTTGTACATACCAACCTGAAAATACAACACAGTAAATCTTGAAAATCCAGGTATCACTCAAAAAGTGTTTCTTCATGGAGATTAAAAGAGCATATACAACACACTGACTAAAAAGAAGGCAGTATAGCAGCTCAGAAATACTGAATTATGTACTGTCCAGACTCCTCATCTTATACTCTAGTCTCTTTCGGTCACCTCAGATGAAACATCTACAAAAGCATAAGGAGTAAAAAAGAAGCAACAAACATAGGCCCTATTGTCCTGTCAATGGCAAGAAATCCTACAGATCCTTTAGAGAAAGTTTGGTAAATGCTAATCTTCTTGTGAAATCTTGCCTTGGAAGGGAAGCAAAATAGGAAAGTAATTAAATGGAAGCAACAATGTCCCCCAAGACCTAAATCGGCAATTTGAATAGCTCCTGCTTGTTTTGTAATGGCGCTGGCTTGGTCTAGGATCTTGCATTTTGTTGACAGTCAAGATAAAAATTGTTTTAAAAATGTGAAACACGCATATGTTTTGAGGCACAGGAAAAAAGGAACAGTCAAAGCTTCTAGAATTCACTCAGCAGCCTGAGCTGCTCCTGCTGAAAACAGTTGATGTGGCCTGGAAATACAAACAAGCCTGTCTAGTAGCACAAAGAGAGCATTCTGGAAGGCAGCTATTTGCTAAACCTTTTTTAGATAATTTGCCTGTTGAAAAACCAAATAATACTACATTGGTCTAGATATCGGGTCAGCTAACCTAATGAATGAGAGAATTTAAGAAATTTCCTAATCATTAGATAGGGTTGAAAAAACTGAAAGAGGAGTCTCTTACAGTATGGCAGGATTACATGTTGATTAAGGGAAGTTCTTTTTAATGAATCATCCCTTGATAGCTTCTGTCTCCTTTGTGGTGATACTATTACAAACTTCCTACTCAAACAATATGTTAGAGCTTAGCTAAAAATTTCATCTTCTAAAAATTCTAAGAACTGAGACATTCTGCAAGTTGACACATGAACAAACCTGCATGAACCTGAACTGTAAACAGAAGCTGCACTTCTATCAAGTATCCCAGATTGTGCTGTCACTAACTGAAGACCCATTTTTATTTCCTTTTCATAAACATTATAAGTAAGCACCTCACGCTATACTTTTTTTTAAAGTTTTATAACTTGTACCAGTGCTCTTGCTGGTAAAATTAAATCTCATACCACTTGAATAAGTATTAATGTCCACAATACTATTATATACCTCAAAATTACCTGCAGGACTGCATTGTAGGTTCGACTCATAAATCCTAACCAGGACTGTGGCAGCAGTATGGAATGGTGCCATTCGGAAGGTTGAATATTAACCTGTGCAATACACCAGAAAAATCAGAAGCAGTTACATTAAGTCAAACATAAGCAGAACTTATATTCTCCAGCCTGATTTGCAGACAAACATTCACTCACTTCCACAGCTCATTACACATGGCCGTAGGAAACTAAAATGATAATGTACTTTTCTCCTTTCTGATTTTACTCACACCAAGTTACTTTCAACTTCATTACTGATGCCAGTCAAAACTGGCTGCTTCAGGTAGTGCAACAAATAATTGATCCCAGAGACAGCAGTGGAACTGTATGTGGCAATAAGCAGAACACTTAGCAACACTGGCAAATGCTTCTTCTGTTTGTGAAGATCTCAGATATTTCAAAAAGCAGAATTGTTAACCAAGATAAATAACTGACCTCCCTTTGTGTATCATTGTTTTCCTGATTCTTCCTGCTTATTCACCTCTATTTTATGCCCCCCATGATCTACATAAAGCAGTCAGTCATTCTTTCTTTACTTGGATTTTATAACAAAAAACAAAGGACCATGCAAAAACTTCATGGCCACTACTTTCAGTGAACCTGAAAGATTTGTGAATTAGTACTAATACATCTATACAAATAAGAACATTCTAAAAGTCAATCAAAAAAGATAACATATTTCATCCCACAGACAATACAAATATGCCCCTCAGTAAAAAAAGGAAATGTCATCTTCATAACAACTCATTAACACTAGTCCTTCCTTTTTAGTCAAAATTATACTCGCACCCCCTTCTCATCTCTGTTCATCAATTCCTCTAAAAGTTGATGAGCAGTCAAGGTTCCAGTTAGAACTGCTTTCCTTGTGTTCCCAAGGCACCTGCAGGCAAGTCCAGTCTTCCCCTCTGCCTCAACTCTGAAATTACTTCAGATTTGTGCATTAGACTATTTAGATTTCTTCTGGTCAACAGACAGCTAAATGTGAGTCAGCGTGTGCCCACGTGGCCAAGAAGGCCATTGGCATCCTGAACCATATCAGCAATACTGTGGCCAGAAGGAATAGAGCAGTGATCATCTCCCTCTGTCCTTGGCACTGGGGAGACCACACCTTGAATCCTGTCTTAATATCTGGGCCCCTCATGACAAGAAGGACTTTGAGGTGCTGCACAGTGTCCAGAAAAGGACAACAGAGCTGGTGAAGCATCTGGAGCAGAAATCCTCTGAAGACTGGCTGAGGGAGCTGGGGCTGCTTAGCCTGGAGAGAAGGCTCAGGGGGACCTTATTGCTCTCTAAAACTGCCTGACAGAAGGGTGCAGCCAGGTGGGGGTTGGCCTCTTCTCCCGGACAACCAGTGACAGGACAAGAGGACATAGTTCAAACTGTGAGGGAAGGTTCAGGCTGGACATCAGGAGGAATTTCTTCATGTAAAGATCTGTTAAGCATTGCAAAGGACTGTCCAGGGAGGTGGTGTATTCACCATGCCCTAAGTGTTCAAGAAATGACTGGACGTGGTGCTTATTGCCATGGTGTAGTTAAGAAGGTGATGACTGGTCAAAGATTGGACCCAATGAGGTATTCTCCAACCTAAATGATTCTGTGATTCAGGGTTAACTGGTCTCATAGTGTCTTGTGAAGTTCACCATGTAATCCACACTTGTGTAAGACAACAAAAGCAGGCCTGCAAAATACTGCAGGTGTCCATGCAGGAATTAATTACAAAGCTTTAGGTGTCTTGCTACATTTAAAGCATCTAGACAATATGGTCTATCAGGAAAACCTAAAACTTGCAGATGTGTTTGATGACAACAGAACTGCTGAGGCGCTTTTTGTTAATTAACTTTGTTCATGGCAGTAAACATTTTGCATATACGTGGAATAGGAGGAAGACAAGAAGGAACTGAACATCTTCACATAACAAAGAACACTAAAATTCATCTACAACTGAAAACTATTGGACATGGTGCTGAACATTATCATATAAGCAGTACTGCAACCTGCTATTTCAATAGAGGAAACCAGTAGCCTTTACTTATCTATCACTGGGTATCAACAGTAACAACAACTACACTAAGTGGTTAATTAATACTAGCAACCACAGGCAAAGTTGATAAATGAAGTTCAGATTGTTTTTGGAGTACACAATTTACGTGTAAGAAAATATTGTCCAGGTGGGGAGGTGCAGTGAACTGTGAACCACGGATGACTGCTTGTGGAAACATGGCCACACTGACCTCAGGATTTCTTAGGTACATCATTTGGCCAAACCAAGCAGCCAAGCAGTTTTTAAGGAAGAGCTGCAGCCTCATATCTGAGGCAATAAGAAATGGCATGAGCTTGGAGCTAGTAACCAGAGCCTGCTGATTGATGTTTAAGAAGGACATGTCTGCCTGAAAAGACACAAAATCATAGGCCATGCTGGTCAAAATGCAAGACAGGTAATGCTGGCAAACCACAGGAGACACTACTCCTATATGTGTTTGGGACAATACTTTTATGTCAGTGAAACGTTGAGGAATGTATTTAAATGCCCTGCTCATATATGGGCAATATAAAGTGCCACCTCAGTGACTTTATAAATAAGGTTAGCATCACATATCTGTATCAATGAAATAGTGAGGCAGCATCTCGTTTACTTTTAGATTTTGCCTGGAGTCTCTTTTTAACATACTTGCATGCATATACTTTCAAACAGACCCCTAACATTCATTTTTGAGAAAAAAATTGTCCTTCTCCAAAGCACAGTAGACTGAAGAAAAGAAAAAATCTGTCAGAAACTTAATGTCTGAATGCTGTTTCATCACTGAAGGAAATACACTCAGTAAATTCAGTAGTAGAAAACAGCACAAACTAATTCATATTCTGAACTACATCCATTGAAATATCTAGGCACAGAAGAATGCACTACAATGATTTCTGTTCCAGAAAATCCAATTATCATCTTAAGGTACTTCACATAAAAGGTTTGAATAAGCCCTTGAGTATCTTGATTACATCAACCAGGAAAGAAAAGCACAGAAGGAGCCTTTCACTTTACTTTTCAAAGATGCACTTCATCACAGCACCTCTAATTGAACACACTCGAAAAATATGCAGAGAATGCTTCTTCCATGTGTATACAGAGTGCCTAACACAATTATTACTTGTTGAGAAATATTTAATACTGCAAAACTTACCCCTGCAACTCAAACTTTGCAGTTGTACATGTAAATATAATGTATGAATAGGACAAAGTAACTTGTGCTATTTCCAGCACATAGAAAGTGACTCTTGGATATTGAGGAACATGTAAAGGCAAGACCATTCTCCATTAAAAAACCCCCTACAAATGTCGGTTCAGAGTGTCAAAGCCACCATCTACCACACTAGTCTGCCAATAGCAGTCTGCAACAGAGACAGGCTGTCTCTGGTTTTTGCATGCAGGGTGAACTGTCCCCTTCTCAACTAAACTGAAAAACAAACCTCAACTGAAAAACAAAAAGATGGATAGCTAGCTGAAAACCTAGTAACTTTAACCCAAAACATACATCAACAGAACCATCAAAACAAATGGTACATGATGTGAACATATGTGACTATTTATCCTCAGTCATTTTCACAACAGATTAAGCGAATCTGGTAAGAAATTATTCCTATGAATTTCTAAGAAGTGTTGCTTGCAAAAGCTGAAACAGTCACAGTTAATTATTTGGGGACTTCTTGTACAGTGTGATCCAGGCAGCCATAGGAAAAAAGAAAACCCACAGTCTACACTAGCTTCTGACCACTGTGACTACAGCAACTTACACGTGCCCTCAGAGAGAGGTTAACAAGGTCTGTTTAGTAACCAAACAGCACATCCCCATTCTGGGGGCATGATGATACTCCTCTTTCAACTCACCATTGACCATTAAAGAGCAATACAGCATTTGAAACATATCACAGTTTATTGATCACATTTTCTCCTTCCCATGAAATACGTGTTCAAATAACATCAAAAAATCCCTTCTGCATCTTAATTGGATCCTGTTGAGAGGGATCACAGATGCACCCAATTCCTCAGATAGAACAGCATCAAGGTGATAGATTAAGTCTGGCCAATTAAGGTTGAATAGTAAATTATCTTTTTGCTGCTGTTACTGTTAGATCTGAATGGCAGCTCAAGCCAGGTATTTGTTACTTTCATGTTTTCAAGACTTCTAAACATACAAGTAGAAAATCTTTCCTCTGCATACAAACCTCATATAACTCTTTTTTTTTTTTTTTTNATCACAGTTTGACACATAAAGAATCTCATAAAAATGAAACAAGTATTTTCAAGCTCCACACATTGCCCCAGCTGCCAAAACCTAAGCACAATAACAGCAACTATGCACACACAGATACAGCCAGATACATAACCTGGTTCATATTTTACAGCTGTGAGCATAAAACTGAAGACATAAAAACTGAAGACATAAAAATGTTATTATCCCAGTATGGTGGTAACTGCTTAGTCCAAACTAAAAAATGCCAGCCACTGGAGATTTTTCCAGGTAAAATAAATAGATGCCTGCTATTGCCAGTTAATTGAATTTTCTTAATGTTTACATCAACTTCAAACTCTAAAACTTTATGCAGACCTCAATGCTCCAAAGGCAACTCTAAGACTTCTTTTTAACAGAATACATCTTTCCTTATGTAAAAAGTCACTATAAGGGTTAACGCCTACAACCCTTTCCCTCTTCCAAAATAAAAAGGAGTCAAAGCAGAAGAAAAAAGTGTCATTCTGGTAACCTAAGGCCCCTAAAATACCTACTTAATGTGTTGTCTTGAACTGTGAAATGATGACTTTTCCAAAACATGTTAATTCCTATAGCCACTGCAAGGATACGATGGGCTTAGGTCCTACTAACCCAATTTTCTTCCTCCAATTTGGCAGTTTTATAGCTTAAGCTCCCTGTCTTTACTGTTAAACTCTGTTCCCCTGAAGAACATTGAAGACGAAACAAACACTAAGGCATGAAATTTAGTTTGATGAGCCTAGGGACATGCTTCTCATCTAGCCAAAGACCCAAACACCTTTTCTCTGACCAACCCTAACTCCAACTGTCTCTATGTACAAAGGGAAAAAAGGCAAGAAAAAACTTTGCCATGTAAAGCACTGTAAACTGAAAACAGAAATACTGATTTTTTTAAATCAAAATTTCATAGTTACAGTAGATTTTCTCTAAAAGGGTGCAGTTAGCATTGTCTGAAGATATTCTGTGTTTAGATTTAAAGTATAAACATATTTGGATTTATTTTTAGTTTTACTATGCCTTGAATCAATTGACTTGGTAAAGTACTGAGATACTTCGTAAAATATTTCTGTCTCCAGTCATTGTACATATTCACTAACTTGATGTAGTTCACTACATTCAACAAAACTCCTATGTTTTGTCCAGCAAACCATTATAAGGTTGTGTTTCTGTGAAGGTATCTTGTTTGCACAAGAAAAGTCAATTTTGGATGTGCTGCTGAATTTTATAATCACTGCTAGTAGACACAAGCACATTTTTTTTTACCAAGACTATTTCATACTTTAGTAGGGCAAAGGCAAGTGTTTACAAGATAGTAGTTCAGAACTCATCTTCATCCCACTGTAATTTGATTCATACAAAACTTTTACACACGCCTTTTATGATAATGTAATTAAACACATTTTTCTTCAGAACCTCTGTCACTGAACTCGAGTCTCTCTGAATGAAGCTATTACATACAGTGCAGAGCTTTTTTTTCTGAAGACTATGGATGCTCATGCTTCATTCATAACTCATTACTCTAGATCTGTTCCTCTGACATATGAAATATCCCTGTGGATTTCCCTGGTGCTCTCCACTGGAGCTTCCAAATAGCTAGAAAACATTCATTAATTTACACTCCTGTGATAATGAGGGGTATTACTTCCAGCTTCTGCTTTCATTTTTTAGCAGCAAAGAGGTCAAGATAGAAAACATTTATTAATTTTGCATACATGGTTAGATATCTTGAGATTGGTGTTCAAGGGTGGGGTTTTTTTATTTTTCTAGTTTGAGAGATGAATTTGACATCTGAAGTACTTCATAATCCCACTGACACCAACTTCACAATACAGAGCCAGGGATGGACTTCTATACCCAAGTGCAACTGGTGCACACTGGCTTTTGTCCTTCTACATCTGGCATAACTTCCACTGGGATACAGGTGGTGTGTCTGTGGCCACGAGACACAACTATTAGTTTTTCTGCCTTTTCAGTCCTGAAGAACCAAAATGGTTAATATGTTATATGGAAAGTAGAACTTGTATATGTATGTTAGCACATGGAAGCGTCTAAGAGATGGTACAGAGCCAGAAGACTGTACTAGCCAGAAGCAGCCAACTTCAGCATGGCACGCATTTACATAATTTGACTGGAAACTTCAGGCAAACTCCACTGCAGAAAGGTTTGTTAGATAGGGAACTGGTTTGCTTGCTCCAGAAAGACTGAGGGAGTGAACCAGTACAAACACAGTGTGAACATGCTGAAGCAGGACCTGAGAGCAAAGCCCAAATGGAGCCATGTGGATGCATCACAGGATGAGAATGTAGTCGCCATAATATCATCCATGGCACATGCCCGTGTTCTAGTGTCAGACTTTCAGTTTGTAAACAGAAAACTCTCCAAACCCTGCACACACAACCTTCCCACTCAAACACTGTGCTATACTTATAACTGGAAGTGTTTGATATCAGTGATTTTAGTAGCATCACAGAGGAACTTCACAGCAGATATGCCTCACGTCTGCTGGGTGACAGTCAGAAAACAAAATCAGGACCCAGATCACCCCCTCAGATGAATGTAAGTAGCCCCTACAGAAATACAAAGTTACCGTATTAATGGAATTATTTTATGAACTTTTAGAGTTTAACACACTTCCACTTGTGTTAAAAACTGCTCCCACTGGCAAAAAATTGGGAAAGGAACACTTGCTTCCCTGGATCCAGTTTAACTACTCAATTTTTTTTACTGTCCAAAATTTTCAGAGATTAATTTTTATATTAACCATAAAAGTACTGTAATTCTAAATTCTCTGACAGGCTTCATTACAAGCACTTTATTTTCCACATTGATTAAGTGAGGGCTTATCTCATGCCATTCTTCTGAAACCACGTCAGAGGTAACTGCACGGTTTCAGTGGTGCAAGCCTCATAGGCCAGGGAGCTGAAACAATTTAAGAGACAAAATAAAATGTCAAGTCTTAGCAGGCATTGATATTGTTTCCCCACAGAGCCCATCTTTGCTCAGACCTCCTATTCACTTCAACTGGTTACACATGACAGGTATCAGGCATATATGTATAGCACTCCGCAAGGCAGGAAAAGGCAAAGATCACCTTCTTCTTGTTCTTCTGATTTTCAGAAAACGTATTCCAGCAGTGAACACTTAAAAAAAAAAGTATTTACATGTTCAGTTCAAGTTAGAGAGGTTGGATGACCATGGTGGTGGTGCTCGGCTGATGGCTGGACTGGATTCTGTGATTCTAGCTGTCCCTCACAACAACTTCAGTTAATTATGATACATTCATATATGCCATTGCTAGCTGACACCAATACCTAATGAGCATAAACAAATGAGACACTAAGGCAGGGAAGGAGATGTAGTATTCCTGAAAAGCAAAGAAGAGCCAGCAACAACTTACCTCATGAATGAGGGCAACTAACATTTGCTGGAAACTGCGGCCCCTGCTGGCCAGAAATCGATTAATGGGCTTGCCATCCTTGCCCATGTGGACTGGGAGGTCAAAACACAGCAACATGCCAGCTGAAAGAGCGAGGGAAGGGGAAGAGAAAGGTCAGTGCCAACACTCACTCCAAGTCAGGGAGAACCCAAAGCAAAGTAAGTTTAACTTAATAAAGCCAGCAATTCAAAAGAATATGCAAGCATATGTAGGCAGCATAAAACATTGTTTCTTAACCTGATTCACTTTTAGATTAATAGAAATCTTTGGGTCAAAACATGCACACTTACCTACTTCAAAAAAGTGACAGCTTACCTGCAAGGCCAGGCGTCATGCCTGGTTGTTTGTTCCTCTCATATATTTTCAGCAAGAAATTTGGAACACCTGCCACAGTCTTCCCCTGGTCTGAGCGCGTGGTCCCTCCTCTCAAGGCAGAATGATACACAGCACGGGGCATGTTGGTCATCTCCTGTTTCACAAGTGATGTTGCAAACTCTTCAAATGCTTGATGAAGTACAATGCAGTGAAGGGAGAGGAAAGGGAATGTGAGAGTCTGATGACTGAGATACAAAGCTAATCCTGGAAACCCCAGAATGACACCAGTACTTCTTTCTCACTTCACAGTGGAGCCGCAGTCTAAATCTGATGCTGTAGCATGGGAAGGAGGGATATCTACATCTGGGGATTTTTCTCCTCCACCTGTAGTGTCAGTGAAGTGGGAAACAGCATTGCTGAAAATCATGGGAACTTGCATGTGAGGAAGCTCCAGTATAAAGCTACTTTATTCAAAAGTGACAGAGGTATATTTAAAGTTGGAAAGAAATACAGCCTGAACTATTCCAGGAGCTGTTGATTGCATTCCTTGACTGCTACAAAAGTAACAGTAGCAGCAGCACATGCTGACAGAAGGATAGATAGTGAGTAGCAGTCTAAATCAGGCTTTTGTAGCACGTCAGGAAGGACACCTGAATCTGGGCACCTTTTTCCTCCACCTGTAATGCCAATGATCTTCAAACAAAACCCATAGAATGCAGTCAGCAATTTTCACTGCAGTGATATAGACAGAAGCTGTAAGTCTTTGCCTTCAACCCTCAGCACTTCAGTTTTTTTGGAATAGTATATATTTATTGACATGAAAACACTATCCACCTACCTGCTCTAGACTTTTTATAAAAACTTTTTTATTATACATGCATTTTTTAATAAATTTTTCTTCCTTTTTTAAATTGCTATGGCTGCAACAATAGCAAAGAAATTTGCTGAAAGAGGGAGCTATTTCTCTGCTGGACATCATTCACATTTGACAGAGACTCCTTATCACTGCTGTCATATTACTGCATTTGCTCATTATGCCAAAAGACATAAATATAAGCCATTCAAAAGAAATTCTTCAGGTAGGGGACAAGCCAAGGCTCTAGACTGACAAATATAACTCAAACTACAAAATCTGGAAAATTTAGCAAAACAACTAGATGTGCAGCAAATATTAGAAATATGGTATTTCAATGCTTGAAATAAATCTGAAGGTAAACAAAGATAACTAACAACACATGAACAGTATACTACTTATTTTTATTATCATCATCATTATTATTATTATGACTAATAATATTATTATTGTTATTATCATTACCATAATCTCCTTTGCAGAAAGGATACTAGCATTATTGCTAACAATAACAACGATATCAAGTTAATAGTTCTTTTTATGGACTATTTTTTATTCTCTGACTACCAGGTTTGAGAAAAGTCTCAGGCATCGAGGATGAAAAACTATTAAAATAAAAAAATAAGGCTGTCATACACCTTCTGATATCCTGGGAACCTAATACTTAGAAACAATATGAAAACTAATGTGACAAATCAATTTTAAAGGCATTTGAGAGAAAATATTACCTAAAGCTCCACTTCCAATGCTTCACGAAGGTAGTTACATGTTATTAATCTAAATAGCATGTACCACCAGAGTTGCAGCAGATGTGATGACACAGATTCAGCTCCCATAGAACAGAGACTCTGTGGCTTTTGGCTTGTCTTGGACACTGACTCAGACACTGCCGCATTAATCCAGTCTCATATTCTTTTGGTGAAGCAATTAAATCCCAACAACTACCCCAGCCAGTCACTAAAGCTTTTGCTCAAGCATTCCTTCCGCACTCTATGTTAACAATGTTAGAAGACATCTCTGAGGGATAAACTGTTCAGTGAATGTTTGGATTCAACTGTTTTGATACCAGTCTGGTTGCTGCATCTCTGAATTCGCTCTGTTTACTTAAAATTCCATTTTGGTTTCCCATCTTCCTAGAAAGTTTGCTATCTCAGCATTCATTACATGGATTCAGCTTTCTGTCAAAATGCATCACTCTCTTTCATCGAACTAGGTTATGTCATTCTCCCCCCACACAGCTTACAGGATTTAGTATTTAAGACTCTCTAGGTTAGGCTGTATATACTCCAGATGCCAATGCATTCAGGGTTTGATGAATGCATTTTTCTAGGAGCCCCCACTGGGAGAAAATGCTCCAAAACACCACTATTATCTCATGGCAGTGTTTACAGGCTACAAACACACATCAAGATCCCATGTATTCCACAAAGAATGAAATTGTAGAATTTCTATGCGTATGTCCTGGCACTACATCTCAAATCTTGTAACTGTAAGTAAAAGAGCATTTTGAAAGTAATCAAGTGAATAGCAAAAATCTCAAATACTAAAGGTAATTCAACTGGACAGGTTTCAGAACAAGTATATCAACCAGAGACTATCTGTTGAAGCATACTTCAGTATCAATATCGATCATTACAATTATGCATTAAGCATAGCACTGATATATTAATCAATTAAGCAGACCTTGTGTACCTCTTGTTTTCATACCACTAATACTCAACTTACAAAACACTGTTTTACTTCAATCTGTCCTGGACCAAAATACAGACTTGTCTTTAGAAACATCTGTTCAATCCTCCTTACTGAAGTCACACTGTTATGAAACAATGAGTACTTGAAGTAAATAATAAGGAAGTGGCTTTCCCTTTAGGACAAGTGAAGAATTTTTAATTATAAACATTTTTTTCCACTATCAGACACCATCTTCCAAGAAATGGGTTGTGGGCTTTATCTTCCTCTGAACTTTTACTTTACATTTTTTCCCATCATTTGTTAAGGAAAAAAAAGGCTGCACTTTACTGTGACTCTTCATTATAAAACACCCACATGTCTGTACAGTCACTGTGATTACATATCTGCAAAGTAACCTCGAATACTGGATGTATTATACCTCCTAAAACAGCAGCTGGTGTTAGAGACAACAGCTTGATATATGAAGAACCTGGAACAAATAGATTTGTCTCCTGATCATCTTCATCTTCATTCATGTCTGTCTCTTCCAGTGAGCTAACTTCTGGTCGTGCCTGAAAGATTTAAAAAATATTAAACGTCAGCACAAAAATTCCAAATCCCCATTACCCAAGTGTCAAAAATACCAACTAAACATCAAAAGTTCCCCATTTCATTATTTTCACTGCATTTCATAAATTTGAAACTGAATGAATAAAAGCTTTTCTTCTACCTGAATGGCAACACTGGTTGATAAAAATCACAGGGTGTGTAACTATGTATTTGTATTTACAGAATACATATTTACAATACTATTAATTTGTAATAGTAAAATTAATCTTGACACAGCTGAACTAATTTCATAAAACTTTACTTTCACCCTGACAGTTTTTTAGTTTAACAATGTTTTATATCGGCACTTTAATAAAAATAGAACATTTTTGCTAGACTTCACTCTTACATATTAGTTTTTGGAATTTGAAATACTGCAACATATTTACATTGCTTTCAATTAAGACATAGTTACTCATTTTCTAACTACTGTAAAGTAACTGCACCAATAATACAGAATTATGTACTACTGTGAAAGATTTAGTCTTGCAGCAGTGTTTATACATTTCCCTTACACTGTCTCGCGGTCTTCTATGTAAAAGACATTTTATATTTGTAAGGTTTATGCTAAACTCTTGTTACTGATTTATATAAAGTGTATTTTTTAACTTTAAAGTCGCATATTCCAGCCTTTTCATAACAGCCAGTTACAACACACAAATGGAGCCTATCTTTTAATAAAGCAATAAATAAAACCCTTACTATAAAGCCATAGGATTCACTATGCCATAAAGTACCAATGGACTATTGAGCACTGCCTAGTCTCTCATACAATGTAAAAAAAAAAAGTCACATAGATGACTTTATGTTCATTTCCTTGTACTCTTTCATTTTATTAGGTTACTGAGTCAACTAATCAGAAGTTTCAGAGTTTTAAAGCCCTCTGCATACTTAAAAAGATTTTTAATAAGTACCTCACCTCCTTTCTGACTGTCTTTATTGACAAAAAAGTAAAATGCTATGATGTAAAAGTTTACAAGAAAAACATATGGAAAACTTCTCAGCTTAATTCCAAAAATTGCACCTGCTTTTCAAAAACTGACTTGCCTGTCTTGGGAACAAAAGTACTGTGTATGAATGGGAGTGCAATGGAAGAAACTGCAATGACAAGAGCCACTTATCAAGAGTCAATTGCAAGCATTAACAGAACAGCATAAAATGCAAATCAGCTGCCCAAAAAAATCCTGCTAACTTTACAACAAAATAAGAAAAACTACCTTCTGACTGCTTAGCCTTCACTAAGTTTCATTTGTGCCTTTCCCTGCTCGTAAGTCTTAGCTATGCTAATCACACACGACATCATCTCATGTAACCAGCACGAGCTTGTATCCCTTCAGGAGGCTCTCCTGGTTTTCTGGCAGAGAAGGCACAAGGCCTGATTTCCTGCTCGAGTGGATACAACCCATGTCAGATGGAAGTGTCAGATGTGCTTACTATTAAACATATAACATGGCTACCTGTTCAGGAAGATGAAGAATTGTATGTTCTTCAGAGCCAAACGATGAGAGTGATTTATAAGCGGAGATGGATACAAGAGGATCCTAGAAAATTAACAGGAAGAAAATCACAAACATAGCATATAGTATTGCTAACTACTGGAAACTCCACATACAAAGAGCTTATCAAGTAATCACTGAATGCTGAAGAAGAGTTTTAAGTATTTTCCCGAGGCACTTTGGCAATTGCTTACTTTTTATATACACAATGCAAAGTAGCAAGACCAATCATCTAGTCTTGATAACAAGTATTCTGAGGCTACTTTAGGTAGAAATATCCAAGCTATGAAAATCATGTTGATAACACACTGACGTTTTAGCCATTGCTGACAAGTGCTTACTCTAAATAAAAGACTTTTCAACTTCCTACGCCAGTAAGCAGGTGCACAAGAGGCTGAGAGGGAGCATGGCCAAGACAGATGACCAGAACTGACCAAAAGGATATTCCATTCTCACAGAACTTTATACTCACTATATTAACTGTGGCAAGTTGGCCAGAGGGTACCCATTACTGCTCAGGCATGGACTAGGCATTCTTCAGTGGGTAGTGTGCATTTGTATTGTGCATCACTGAGTTTTATTCCTCCTTCTCTTTTTTATTCCTTTTCTTTACTAGTATTATTGTTGTTGCTATTATTATTACATAGTTACTTTATTTCATTTATTAAACTGTTCTTGTCTCAAACCATGGCGTTTACCTTTTCCCCCTTGTCCTCCCCATCCCACCACAAGGGAGAGGAGTGAACAAGTGGCTGCATGGTACTTAGCTGTCATCTGGGATTAACCATGGGGCTAAAAAATGCTCTGAAATAGGCTGACGGAAGTCTTAGTCTTAAACTAAAATACACTAGTTCCACCAGCCCCATGGTAATGATAGTCCAACATTCCCCCTGCATTACCATACTCCACAAATAGACCGAGTTAGCTGTCATAGCAGCATCTTTGTCAAGAATGCTTCACCATGTCAAGGCTGAAATCTTCCAGAGGAAGTCAAACTAGTTTCACAGAATCACAGAATATTCTGAGTTGGAAGGCACCCAGAAGGATCTCAGGTCCAACCCCTGGCCCTGCACAGTACCATCACCAAGGGTCACACTACGTGCCCTGAGAGCATTGTTCAAATGCCTCTTGAACTCTGTCAGGCTGTGACCACTCCCCTGGGGAGCTGTTCCAGTGCCCAACCATTCTCTGGGTGAAGAACCTTTTCCGGATATCCACCTTGAACCTCCCCTGACACAATTTCAGGCCATTCCCCCAGGTCCTGTCTCTGGTCACCACAGGGAAGAGATCAATGCCTGCCCCTCCTCCTGCCCTCATTTGGAAGCTGTAGACTGCAATGAGGTCTGTCCTCAGTCTCCTCCAGACTGAACAGACCAACTGACCTCAGATGATCCCTATATGGCTTCCCCTCAAGGTCCTGCACCATCTTTGTTGCCCTTCTTTAGATGTTCTCTAATAGTTTAATGTCTTTCTTATATTGCAGTGCCCAAAACTGCACAAAGGGCTCAAGGTGAGGTCACACTACTGCAGTTTGTGTTGTAATTCTCCTTGAAAATGGCCAAAAGTTAGGACCTTCAGTTATCACCTTTGATGAGCAGTACACAGCTTCAAAAACAGCATTAAGCAACAAGAACAAAACCCTAACAGAAAGTGAGATTACTGACACTGTCTTGACATAACAGTACAAAACTTAACATTCACTTGCTGACATCAGAAATTAACATTTTAATTGTATCACTTACCTTGTTCTGTGTATTGTTCCAAAGGAAGCTGATAACTTGAGCTTTGAATTTCTACAAAAGCAATGGAAATACGCATTTGTTTCCTTTGACCAAATAAACAGTTGAAATAGAGGCTGTTACCTGAAACAACTTATTGCCACATCAACATACACTGAGCTAGAAAAGTGGAAGGGGCGCAAATTTGAACTCCAGACACATACACAAGTCCTCACACTCTGTGACAGGGAAACTATGGATTAACCTCACACTTGAATTTCCCACCTATCTGCTAGGACTTATTAATGCAAGTGAAAATTGTGAAACTGTATGAAACATGCATTTGATTAATCAGAACTAGGCAGTGGGTGCAATTTAGAGACATCAAAATCAAGCAGGCTCATGTAAAATTTATATACAAACATATACTAAAAGGAAGACTCAAGTCAGTCCATAAGTACATACCTCAAATTCATTTGTGTTCACTGTTAATGAAGGAACCAGGGAAAACAACTCATTCAGTGCTTTTAAAATGAGGGGTCTTGTATCACAACTCAGCTTTGGCGACAGAGCATTCCATGTAGAACGGATGCAAACAACCTGGAAGCAAAGTGGGATGCCTCATTACTAACAGCTATCCCAAACAGACTTAAACAACATTTCTTTCTAGCACTTGTCCTTGCTCTTCCTTCTTGAAAAAAGCAATTAATATATGGTTCATAAACATCAAAAAAGCAAGCATGTTAAAAATTCACTTGTATATCAACTGACATAACACAGTTATACCGCACAGTACTTCACCAGGGAAAGCAACTACCAGCAGGCATTAATAGCACACTGTTAGCAATACACAAAGCCATACATGTATCTTCATACAACATTACTGCTCTACTTAACTAGGTCAAATCAGCTTAAAAGCAAGCTGTTTCTTGAAATTAAACAGGATGAAAGCAAAGGAGTCAACAGAGGAATCTACTTTTGCTGGGAGTCCTCCAAAACAAAATGCATTTAATCTTTAAAAGAAACAATCAAAGCCCAAAACATTTGCAGAACAAATGCAAAACACAAAACTTCAGTAATCCAGAAATTGTTGGAAAATGTCAAACTACAATAAATACTAAACACTAATACCTAATACTGAACCCATTTATATTATAACTAGAGCACAACAGGTTACATAATTAGTCCGATATAGCCGTTCCTGGAAATAACACAGGTCTCACACAGCTTCTTTTCACCTTTACAGATTGGCATGACAACTCAACAAGCAGTCAGTACAACATTTTGCATTTCCAGGCACTGAAACAGTCTGTAAAATGCTCAGTCAATGGTACAGCTCTAGCTGAAGCATTATACAGAAGTCACATTATACAGCAGTCAAGTCAAGAAGTGACTTGACTACTACAAAAAGTAGTAGTCAAGTTTCTCAGGAATGTTCATTAGACAGCAATACTGGTACTAAAACATCCTCCTTTTTCCTGGTGAGACGTTTTCAGTTGCCCAGGCTTTCTCTTGGGAACAAGCTATGTATTTTCCTGAAAACTTTAGTAATTTCCATGCGGTATTTCATCAAACATTAATGCTGCTACATGTGGAGAACTTAGCATTTCAGAATTTTGCCACCATACCTAAAACAATTGTCTATAATTTATCTATTGTTACCATTTGCCTTTCAGATTTCATGCTGCACTACAACAAAAATAGTACAAAACAGGAAAAAATACAAACCAAATAAACAACAAAAGACCCAACAAACAAAATCAAAAACCCCAAGAAACTGTAACTCTATTCACCCCACTCCACCCCCGAGAACCACAACACAAAGAAAAACTCCAAACCATGTATGCTTAGAACCAAAGTCTAGACAAAAATTTAAAAATAGCAATGGCAGCACAAAGTATGAGTATAATTTTCAGCTTTCTAAAGGGAAAAACTGCAAATCAAAACTTTAAACTTTAGTATGAGCAAATGCCATGAAAATGTCTTTCAGGCATATAAAATTACAACAGAGCAACAGAAAAACCAAGACACTGAGAAATACAAATGGATCTATATAATGAAATAAAGGTATATTTACGAAGATATTCTGCAAAGGCATTAAGAAAGGTAGTTTTAGTATTATTCTGCGTTGAAAAAACAGAATGTTTGGTATCACTGAATGCAGGTAATTGCCAAATTAAGCAGTCACTTCAGTGAGTGCAAAACACATTTCAGGGTGCAGTTTAAAAAAACAAAGACGCATTTCAAGTTGAATCCATTTCAGGAATAGCAAACCCATGAGTGTGTTTCTATGGTGACAACCACTGATGGTTAGAAAGACCTCATCTGATAATATTCCAAGTGAAAATGATACCTCTCTTTTCATTCTTTCAAAAAAGACTGTTTGCAAGAATAAGAAAATAATTCTTGCAGGGTTCAGAAAGACAGACATGTCTATTAGCACTGAAAGTTCCTCTTAAACTATCTAGAAATGTTAAATTTGTAATGAGTTAGTTGTGGAAAACACAATATGTATTAATATGTAGAGAAAGGAAGTTGTGCATTCATGGGATTTGATACTGTAATTTAGAAAGGTTAGCAAATCATTAGCTAGCCAAGCATGTTTAATTTCATTCTTTCCTATAATAACACATATATTCTCCAACTTCAGCTAAGACGTGAAAAAAGGCCTTAAAAACTAGCCAGTATTCTAACAGAAGTTTCAGATTTAGCTTAAGACTGTACAATTATTTTCAGAAGGTATCTTCTAGACTTGCAACGTAACAGCTGTCCTACAGAAATCTCCTACCAAATGACCTACTGTAAACCAATGGAACAGCAGGATGGGAACAGTGGGAAACTGGTACTTTACACACCATTAAAGCCCACAGTAAACAAAAAAAGATTATAAAAGCAGTAATAACCTTGACATGATGTCTTCCTGGAGGAATGGGCAACTGTGATAAACATCTTGTGATGAAGTTTATCTGCTAGTCATGAATCCCCAAGGAAAAGCCCTGTGATTCCACAGACACTGCCCTGCTTGACAAAGCTGTTGTCTGAAAATGCAAAATACTCTAGAAAACTAGCAAGATAAGAGAACTTTACAAAACTAGTATGCCAACTACCATCTGAAAAAAAAAATCAGTACCATTCAGCAAATGCGTGTTTACAGATGTAGACACGCTAGTGTCATACTTTGGTAAAAGTTCTTAAGTCTGTTTTTATTTTTTGTTGCATGGTTTTTTTCATTCTGGTTTGTTCAAATTAACATATCATTGTCAGCTGGAGACCTTTTGGCTTACATTTATGTTTTCTTGTTATTTTTAGATTTTATTCTAAAATAGCAAGCTCACCACAGCACAAAACACTGACTGCTTGATGGGAAAAACTAAAAGCTAAATTTTACAGACGCTGAGGAGAGACAAAACATTTTTGCTTCAGGTGACCTACTGTCCTAAAAGGGTGAGAAATCCTAGGAGAAAAATAGAGAACAACAACATTTAAATGGAAAGGCGATTTAAACACTCTGTTTTAGCAATTTTACTCTTGAATGTTTCTTGGCTTGCATACTATAATTGATACATGAAATCAATTAGATGCCAGCATAGCCTCATATGAAGTACCCCAGCTTCTGTTGAAATCAGTGGGGAAAAAACAAATTACATGCTGAGAAACAGGAAATGTGATCTGGCAATAACTGTGTTTTTCCCATTTTTGATGTGCAAGTCACTGTGCATTATTCATTAAGGACCTTTTGTTATACCTACCAAAAAAAAAAGAGAGGGGGGAAGCAGGTAGCCCTTCTTGCAAGTCCTGCAAAAGCTAAGCTTATACTCTTAACACTATTCATGTAGGATGCACTTTGAGTAAAGCTACTACCTTTATACAAAACAATTACTGCAGTCAGCCAAATAGAAAACTATTCTTACACAAGAATCAACCAAAAAAAAGAAATCAATATAACAGCATGTTTTGTTATTGCATTACTTTTACAAAGAAGTCTTTCTAAGACTCTCAGAATTCAACCCTGACAAAGACACATGGTATACAGGGTTCCATCGTCAATTGAGTCAACATTATACATATGAAAACATAATTTATTATTCTGGTTCAGAAGTTGACTGAAAACTAGGTGCTCATTAAAATCCTACATCCAAGCAGCTGCACATGGAAAAGCTCAGAGATTTTATCCCTTTCCCTTAAGTCAGTGGCAGAGACAGAAAATACCAAAACAAAACCAACCTCTATCATTATGTCCTTCCTGCACTGCAAAGTAGAGTCTAAATAATAAATAAGGGACGGACTAAATTACTTAACCCAAATGGCTACCCAGCTTACCAAACCACAAGAGAATTCCCTATTAAAGTTTCAGACTAGCTAGGTGGCAGATTTGGTCTCCCAGAACATTACACTGTAGTTGGAGGAATACGGTGAGTTTAATTCAGACAGGAAAAACTGGTACCATCCACCAAGTCTGTCCTTCCATCCTTCCTTCCTTCCCTGCACCCTTCCTTCATTCCATCCTGACTAGTCTTAGCCTTGCAGCCCTCAACAGTGGTACAGTATATATCTGTTGTCTAATGAGGCTATTATAGTAGGATGTGACATTCATCATGTGTCTAACTCCTGCTTCTTTGGAAGACAAAGTCTAAATATAACCCAGCCCAGGAAAACACTGATTCAATAGCAAGACCAACATTCAAAGAATCTATGCGACCTTAAGAAGAGCCAAACTCCACACCAAAAGCAAACAAAAAATTACTCTGAATAAATAGTTTCTTAGCAGCTGAAGATTTTTAATTCTATTGAATACCAATGTCTATGGATGATTCATTATATTGTTCTTGAACTGCTGACTGATTTCAAATGGTGATCGTTGGCCTTCCTGCAGTAAACACTGCAGTCAAAGTGAGTTAGTGGATAAACCTAAAACTGCTGTTTGGCAGAGAATGGGTAATCAAATATTCCTGCAGAGTATAATTAGTCCCCTACTCCGATGGCCTGCATAGCGCACAATTTGTCAGCAGTGTGATTCACAGCATGTCTGTCCGTGCATCACAGCATCTGGGATGTCACTGTGGAAACAAAGACTCTTGTCTCCTAATTCAGAGATATCATACCATCATGGTACTATTTGGGTTCAAAGGGACTTCAGGATACTTCAGTCCAGCCTCCTCAAAGCAGGGTTACAATGAGATCAGATCCAGTTGCTCAGGGTTGTATCCAAAAGGAATGTGAGAATCTCCAGGGATGCACACAGCACAATCTCTCTGGGCAGCTTGTCTCAAAGCTTACTTGTCCTCTTCATCAGTAAGTCATAAATCCCTTATGGTAAAAGAGAAGCCTCCCAGCTCCTAGTAATTTCTCCCGATCTGGTCCACTCTATGAGACCCAGCAGGGCAGGCCAGTAAGAAGATACAAACATTACATTATTTAAGAGCTTTTCAGCCAATCAGAATTATGTACCAAACAGTCTCTCTTTTCACATTTCAAGAAGCATGCAAGGATGTCTTTGAAACAAATTGCAAAGCTGATTTAAAATTTCAGCCCATGTACTGAAGGGCTGACCTCCTGTGGTAGAAGGTCACAGTACAATTTCCCAGGAACTATTAACTTATGTTGGAAGAAAGGAATTAAATTTGTCAGAAGAAAAAGAAATTCTGCAGCAATTCAATGTACTCTTAAAAAAAGCCAACTGGGAAAAAAGTTCATGAACCAGAAGCAAAACTCAAAACACAAGGACAAGCCAATTTAATCTTACCTCAGCCTCACAAAGTGCCCGGAGACCCTGTAATACTATGGCAGCAGGTGAAGCTTGATCAGATTTTGTACATTCATTTAATACCTGGGAAATTGCAGCCAACATGTCTGCTCCATGCTGGTATGGTCTAAAGGAAAAAAACCATGAAGACAGAAGGCAATATTCAGACATACACACAAGGTATAATTTACAAACAAAAATTTATTAAGTGCTGGTTTTGTTTAAGTGACAACAAAAACTGCCTAGAACTAGGAGTTATACAAAAAAAAACATACAAGAAGGATATGACAGAGACATCTTAAGGCTGAATGACATGGGGAATTAAATCAGCAGGCATCAAGTCCCAAATAAAAGATCACAGAGTGGTTAAGTTATAGAAGGTTTTGTCTAAGTATGTTGTGTACACTGAAAGATGACATCATTCAAGAAGGGACTGAATGAAAATCCCAATGAACTACTAAAGACGCTATTTTATGATTCTTTGTTGCAGGCTCCTGCAAGAAGTTATTACTGTGTATTGGTGGAGATTCTGGCACCAAAAGTCTTTTGCCCCTCCTACATCAGATAGCTTTGTTTTCTGATTTTTTTTTTTCCTGTTACAATGCCATATGTCTTCCTCTCAGTGACTGCAGGGGCAGCTTGTTAGCTTCCCAGTCTGTTACTATCCATTCAGTTTTACTGGGCTGTGGTGAGCAAGGTGTTCAACAGTTCCTCAGACTATCTCTGTAAGAGATTGTGGTAAATGGTATCTGGTGGATGATTTATATGCACGGTAAATAGTGACTTATCTATTCAGTCACACTTTCTTCCAAACAATTTCTAAATGTACATACACCTGAACTTCAACTATGCCACATACCTGGCAAAAATATTACAGGTGCATTGAGATTTCCCTCCTGCTTTTAATTTTAAAAAAATTTCTTGAAAAATACTGTTTGGCAAAATGGAGGATGGTTGAAAAGACAAAGGAAAAGGTATTTTCTTTATAGGAACTTGCTTTTTTAGTTGATGCTTAACAGATATATGAATCTTCTCAGCTGTTAGTAACTGATCTTCAAAAAGAAAGTTAGAATCAGAACCCAAGATAGGTGACAAATAGAAAAGATGATATTGTGCACATAAAACCAGGAACTAAATACTAACACATTTAAAAATAATCAGGATAGGAACTGTAAATTATTATCAAGGACTGATATTCATGGATCGTTAGAGCTGGAAAGGTTCAATATACCATTCAGTTAGACTTGCACAATGGTGTTTTATGGTATTATATCTGAATAAAGACCAAAAATTTGCATGTGACAAAAAACGGTTTTTAGAAAAAACATTCAATCTTTCTTTGAACAGATCAACAGAGAGACCGTTAGTTGTTTCTTCTATTGTTTCACCTCTCACTTTTTCTAATTTGGACGTGTTATGCCTAAAGTTTCTATCCTGGATCAGTATAGGATGCATCTTTTGTTCCAGGATGAAGACCATTTAATTTTAATAGCATTTATATGTGTATTCTATTAGACATAACAGAAAACCCCAAACTTACTAGCTGCTCAGATTAGCAAGGGCTGAGTCAGTGTCTCAACTAGAAATATATTACTCACAATTAATGTAACAAAGTAAGCAAAAATAACGATGCGGCTTTTCTAAAAACAATTGTTTTCCCTTACAAAGACGTAAGATGGGTAACACTTGCACTTACCTCAGCCGACATATATCTCTTATACAAGCGGCTTTAGCAATCAGCTTTTCCCACTGAGCATCTTTGTCAACAGACACAGAGGGCATATCAGACATTGCCAAGAACTTCTGCAGTTCTGGGTAAATTCGATCCTAGAAAAGATTTCATTTAAAAATGATCACTGCACTTTCAAAAGTGAGACAGGATTTTCAATTGGTAGCACTTCTACAAGACTTCTAAATACTACTTTGATTGTTACTATTGCATACCGTATTTTGCTTTTTTCATTACTGGACTTTGAGATCTAACTGGCTACATTGAGATCTAACTGGCTTTTGGAGACCAAATCTCTACTGCTTCTTTAAGACAATGAGAAGCAAATTATTGTCACATAACTTGTGCTGATTTTTTCTGGGGTGGAGTTAATTTCTTTTGGCTGGTATGGGGCCATGTTTTGGATTTGTGCAGAACCCAGGGCTGATAATATAGAGAGGTTTTTGTTATTGCTGAGCAGGTCTTACACACAGCCAATTCCTTTTCTACTTTCCCTACTGTCATGCTGATGAGGAATTTGGGGGTGCTTGGGAGGAGACATAGCCAGGACAGGTGACCTGAACTGACCAAGGCAATATTCCAGACCACATGGCATCATGCTCAGGATATTAAGTGCAGGGAAGACGGAGGAAACGGGAGATGTTTGGATTGATGACATTTGTCTTCCCAAGCCACCATTACATGTGCTTTCTCTCCTGGAGATGGCTGAACACCTGTCTGCCCATGGAAAGCAGTGAATTAATTTCTTGTTTTGTTCTACTTGTGTGCACAGCTTTTGCTTTCCATATTAAACTGTCTTTATCTCAACCCAGCAAGTTTTCTCTCTTTCACCCATCTGACTTTCTCTCCAGTCTCACTGGTGGGTGGGGGTGTGAGGGAGTGGCTGTGTGGTACTTGGCTGCTGGCTGCAGTTAAACCACCACACTAAAGTCTTGTTCTTACTGCACAAAATGAAAAGTAGAAAGCCGTCCTTCAAACAGTTTTTTTTTCTAATGCCAGTTTGAGATCTCATGAAATGAAAAGATTTCATGGAAGACATACTGTTGAAATATTCCACTAGAACAGGATCAGTATAGGCACCATTTACACCATTTACTTTATAGTGCTGATAATGACATACTAGTAGAAGCAATGCTCCAAAATTATTTTCTTCCTTAGAGGTAATGAAATTTTTCAACTGGACTTATTACAGAGACACTACAAGAATTTTCTAACCTGTCTTTCCCATAGTGATGTCATCAGCCGTAAGGCAATTGCTCTGAGCTTTGGTGTGCTCCCCAGCATATGTATAGCACGTAGGATCTGAGCTACACAAACCTGAAAGAAATTTTTAACCAAGTGTCATTGTTTTATGTTTAAAGACAAAAACTAATCTACAAATCACTATTTTAAAATCAAATACAATCAGGAAATAAATGTCCAACTGCAGTATCAGAAATAAACTGAAAGTCATTTTCAAAAAACTTCAGTATGTAACAAGTCCAAGAGCACCTTCTCATGACATATATAATGATCATATAGTATAGACAGTAAAGCATGATGTACATTTCACATAAAACAAAATTTCGTATCTCATCCAAAATATTACAAAGTAATACAGAAACTTAGAAATCAGTTAATCAATCTATGAAATCTATTGCTTAGTCTAAATAATTTTTATAAATAAATAACCTTTTATTGATAGTTTTCATTTTAATAAAAATTTTTCATTCTGACCTTATGCACACCGAGCGTAGGCAATGTATACAATATATCCCTGTAAAGTGAAGGCTCCAAAGGTCTTCCCAATTTAAATATCAGAACTGGGATCAGATTTGGGACCTAGAATAGAACACATACAGGAAGTAAATGGGAATGGGCCAAATTTGCCACCATGACACGTTACAAAAGACAGTGAACTTGCCTGAACATGTTAGAAACTCATACCTTTTTTTTGTATTTCTTTTTCTGCCTGTATATATGACAAAGCTGACATATAATACAATATAATCCATTACATTCTTTACTATATGGTATACAACTTCCAAAGCTCTGCTGCTGAAGTGACAATAAAGGAAAGGAGACTTATTTATCTCAATTCTCTTTTTGATCAGATTTTCAATATTTTCACACCTGCAGGTCCCAGCTTTTTCTTGCGCACCTTCTTATCCCTGTGTGACTAAATCTACTCATGACAGCCACATTTTTCTTCCAGCTTGATTTCACGACTACTTAAAACCCAAACACACACAGACACACAGACATATATGCTATATCTATCTATCTATAGATATATTGCTACAATGTTGTTTCAACACGCATTTTTACATAGCAATTGACAACATTTTCCACTGTAAAAAGATCTGTCTCATAATGCCGTGGGTGAGGAGGGGTGNCATAAGGGATTACACAGTTTTGGGGAGAGACCATTGTGTTTTCCAGGGGGTGCTTAGATTAGGAGGTTTTCCACCAGTGAGGTCCTGCAGTGTTGGTATGATCCACTGCCACAGTCTCAGTCCACAGAAAGAGTACTAATGAATAATTCAAGTGCTCTGGGATTTTGCACACTTGGCTCTGTTTTGTCTCCAAATCACAGACCAAAAAAAAATACTGTTTATTCTACAAGACATCACTATCTTTACAGTTCAGCAATCTGTATTTGTGCTTCCACAAAGTTCTGAAATCTGCATTTACCACCTAATGAATTAACTACAATATATTATTTTTCCCATTTTCCAAATAGTACATGACGTTCTTAAATAGAATAAATGCCTTTATAAACAATCTTTTTCCACATTTTTGTGGAATTGACTAGTCTTCCTCTTTCTCCGTTTCTCAAGGTTGCTGTCTACCTTCTGTAGAAGCTGTCATCACCCTATGACCTGCCTAGAAAGAGGACTGGCCTTATGTAAATATTTCAAAGCACAGTCAATAATTGAGTTTGAGAATTTACAGTAGTATTCATTTGAACAGATTTTCACACCCAAATTGATTGCATCTTCCCACTTGCAACCTCCGTTCCCTTTCTTTCAAACTTTTGGACTTCAGAAAAAAATTGGGCAGTTTTACAGCTTCTGTTTTGTCCTGATTTTTGGGCTAGAGCTAAGTTTCTGCACAGTACCTTGCTGGCAATGATTTGTCAACAAAACAGTGTTGAATACATGCTGATGTTCCTTGCTATCATGGTATTCTTTAGAGCAGAAAAGGGTATGGGGGAAGTAAGTTATACCACTTTCCCCGCACATGGCAGAATTCATTAATGTAAATTCTGGTCCTAGTTAAAATTCAGTAATAAGATGTCTGCACTAATATTGAAACACAGAAAGTGAAACCTGCACTCAAAACGTGATGTTTGATTTGCTGCCCAACCGTTTCTTCCCACTCCCTAACTGTAATGATTTGTTTAAGCTAATCCATGCACATTGCAGTTGTTATTTCCCCACTTTACCCATGTCAAAGGGACAACAGCACTGCCTGAGAGAAAATTATGTACATTAGTACACAGGAAAAAAGGTAAAATTAACTTCCTGATTAAAGAGAACCCAAAGAAGCCTTGAGTACCAAAGGCTTAACGTCCTCAAAGCAAGAACCAGTTTTGCCTAAATCAAACCTTAGGCAACAGGGAGATTGCACAGAAACCAAATAATACAGGTAGACAAAAAGTGCCCTTTAATATAGAAAACTCAGGAGAGGAAAGCAGTTTTATTTCTAGACACCTGTTGTACCTCTAGTATTAAGAAAAAAAACCAACCACCTGATTTAGTGTTACCTAAATCTTTGAATGATACAAGGTAATCTGCAGGGTGATCAGTAAGCAAGTGGGAATTTGGTATCTTTGGGGTAGGGATAATCATTAACACTAACACAGCAACCTGCATCACCATTTTAAGATCCAAAATTCTCAAGGAGGTCACACACGCACTTCCAGAGATACGTAAGTTTTTAATACAACTGTTAACACAGGTGAATAGGGAAGAAGTGTCTTCTAATCAAATAATCTGAAAAGTTTTGCAGCAGAATAACTGGAAGACTCTCAGCTCAGAGGATAAGAGAATTTTGTCAATTCTTTAAACCACTTCCATCCCTGATAAATGCTGTGCTGGGCAAATAGACTACATAAGACCTCAGTAGAGATGACAGATATGTAATTATAATGATCCACATCCTTACCTAAGTTGATTACTTCCCCATCTCTTCCCATAGTAACCCTTCCTCTTGCCAGAGACAGGTTCTTGGGCAACTCCATTTCATCTTAAGCTAGTTCTCTAGTCAATAGACTACTTCCTTCATTTTTCTCAGTTGTAGCTACACTGAATACACATGAGCAGTGAGATCAAATGATATTCAAAATAAATGATATTCATAATCCTTAGTTATAATAGCATTCAAACCCTTTAAAGTCAGCCTGCTTAAACCCAGCCTTCATCAGCTGTGGTGCAAACCTCATTTCAAGTCCTGTATCCACATTAATTTTCTTGTTACAAAGTTTATTCTACAGCAAATGTATTAAATCAAAGTTCTACAATGACTTCTACACAAACATCTAGTAAACAGATACTAAGTTTGACTTACAAAATCCTCAGGAAATGTTTAAGCACATGCTACTGTAAAGGCAGAAACTTTTTTTAAAGTATTATCCTTTACAGTCTGTTTGTTTTGAACTGTGTATTTCAATTGTAAGATTAGGAAAAATGCCAAAATGCTCTAGTACAGCAAAACTGCTCCTCTCTCCATCTCCACCATATAATGGATAAATAACACTGGGATTAATTTCAATATTAAATTTATGCTAAATCTTTGTCAAGGGCGTAACAGCTCCACAAAGCTGATACAACAATTCATTAGTTCACAGTAGGCAGGAACCAGCTTCAGAGTGGGAGGCCTGCTGCCTGTCAACACTGCCTTCTGCATTCCCCAAGGTACCAGAGGATGCAGAAGTTAGGTCAAGTCTGTCATTAGCAATCTGAAGAAGGGTTTCTTGGGTTTTAAAACTAGTTTGCATTGCAAAAATGATGCTTAGGTTTCTCAACTCTCCCTTCTAAAATGAAACTAAACATGTGAGACAAAATGGTTTTATTTCATAAATACGCCTGAAAAGCATTCTCTGCCATTTGGTGGCCTGATTTCTTTCTTCTAAGCTACACAACAGCTGTTCTTCTTCAAAAATACAAGCTAAGGGATGAGAGCCAGTTCCATTTCTGGGTTAAATTGTGGCAGATCAACCATCAATGTAGCTGGCCAGTAGGCAAGACAGTGAAATGAGAAGGTTTCTGAAAGCACACAGTAATCTGGCATTTTTTGCTTCCATGGGCAAGAAGACAAAACTACTGGACAATTCAGACAAACAAAGGAACAAGCTTTTCAGGTAAGTGCATAAATTAGCTGTTTCTCTTTATAAAACTATAAAACAAATCTCTCTCAAAAATCAGAAGCACTTTTTAGAAAACACATGCCAAGTTTTCAAAAGTTCCACGTACTCTAGAAGGATCCTAATTAGTAAGTAACAATCATGAAGAATCTGTCCACAAGCTCTGACTATGGCATGATTGTTTCCCTTCAGCTGTGCACTAAAGTTTACATAATCCAACAAACCAAAAAAAAAAGCACCATCTGAACAAGTCAAATCCAGTTCAACATCTCCTTAAACGTGTTTTCTACACATATAAAAACGTATTTTACATTTGTGGGTTTTAAGGCACTCCCAAACCCCAAAGAACAGAAAATAATGCATCTTTGAATGAATTTCCCAGAAGGTGTCGTTTACCACTAAAATAGCTCATTCTAGCACTTGAAAGACCATAAAAGAACGCATGTCCTCTATAGACTCATAATCCTCAAGTAACAGTAATAGATCTTGCGCTATATTCACCAGTGACCTCAGTCAGATGATTTAATTTCTTCCCCTTGCAGCACAGCAAGGGTTTCACAGAACGTAGTAACAATTTCTGCACAAGACAATTCATCCTATTAGACAGCCAGTATAAAGTCTTTCATGAACAGCATGTGCCACTGCAGCCTCTGCCGTGATTTGACTTCAGAAAGCCTAACAGCCAATGTACTACTCTTCAATCCTCAGCCTTTAAAAAATACTTCTGGAATTTCTTCCAGAACCACTACTCTAAAATGCCTCAGCTAAAAATGTTTCTAGTAAAATCACTAATCTTGCATCATAAAAAAGCTTTTACTCAGTGGGGAAAAAGGAGATACATGTACAGAATTCTCTGCAGCCTCTCTTCATGGAGAGGGTAAGGAAAAAAACCAACACAAAACAAAAATAAAGCATAATTAGAACAATGTCTGCAAGATCAATTATGGTAATTACTTTGAAACATAGCAATGTTTTTTAAGTGCTCCATCAGTTTACTCCAGAAACAACAGACTCCTTATAAAAGCAATATTCGGTGTGAAAATGGGAGCTACTGTTAGTGAACTCTGTGAAGAGTTGGAATAAACATGAAAGCAATGAGGACAGCATTCTCGATGCACATTCTCTCTTTTTTGTTTTCTTTTGAAACACTCAGATTCTTCAACTCTGATTTTGCATGGCAGTCACCTGTGGCTTTTCAATTCAATATCCACAGCTGCAATCACTGTGACCCTTTGTGAACGACAAAGTAACAGAATTTCACTAGCAGCAGAATTCCTGACTATCTAGATCACTTAAAGGAGAAAACAAAACAAAAAAACAACAACAACAACAGAAAAATCCCACCACACAATTCTTCTTATGCCATGACCTTCACCACAACAACTCAGCATTTCTATATATTCTGCTGGAGTACACGTTTGGCCTCAAAGTGGACACTTCTTAATTTTGCCCATTGGACATCTAGCTTAGCTTCTGCAACATTAAGTGCTGAAGTCTTCTAGCCCAAGTTTACTTTGATTTGGACATTATTCAAAGATATAAAGAACTCAGAATATACCTGTTAAGCCTGCTACAAATATCTGGCTTTAAACTGAGTGTTTAAGTGCTGTTAACACCAAGGAACAGATTCAAGTTAATATAGATGTGACTGTTTAAAAATAAGCTTCAGCTTAACAGCCACATTTTTTTCTCTTCTTTCCATACCTGTACTCTGACATCCTTCTTTTTCAGAACAGCCTTCTAACTGGTGCTGCACACCACCTTCCACTGCACCCTTGAGAAAGTGTCCTAAAGAACTAAAGACTCAAAAAGTCTAACAAATTTGTTGTGATGAGTTTTTCACTTCCTTAACTTACATCCCAACCCACTTACTTTCCCATCTTTTATAAAGCACCATTTATTTATGTGGAACTGAATAAAACACAGAACCAAATAGAGCAATTCCTGAAGTATAACTCTGCCATCAATATGTTAGTGATAGTTCCCATGACCTTGCTGAGTTTATTAAAGTAATCAGTTATTTCCTCCATCCAGGAGCTTCAATGCTTTCTCTCTCTGTGCTGTTATTGCAAGAGAAACATGAGACAAGTGTATGGTAATTCTTCCCACCTTAGAGAAAGCATTATTGAACCTGCAAGAAACACTGTGATAATCTTTCAGTGCAGTGCCACAGTGTAATAATCTCTGTGGAGCCATTAAGCAGATTCAGAACTAAAATAACTTGTCAGAGACAAGACAGATGCCAGGTAATGCCAAGTTCAAATGAGCCAGACAGTAAGTTCAAGTTTCAAAGCATTAAAATCTTATGCAGTAAAATATATCATTAAAAAGACAGAAATGTATTAGATATTGCTAACTGGAGAATATGGTGTTCTTGGTTGCACTTAACTGAGGACTGAGAACAGAAATATTATCCCAGTGAAGCACACTATTCTTCCCACACAAAATTTTCAAATACTATTCAGCAGAACTATACAGCTACTTATACTGATTGCTGTATGTGATACTACTAAAAAGATACCTGATTATGTTACGTATTTTGGAGAAAAGTATTTTAAAGCCCACAGTAACTTAAAAAAAAGCTCTCCATCTACATGTCTTATTAGCTGACAAAATGTGAGCCAGTAAGAAGTTATCAACAAATCAGGGTTTGAGTTCTGCATTTTAAACAATGGTTTCTAATTAACATAGACTTCTGCTGATTGCTAGGGAAACAAAAAATATGATGAAGTCAGAACTTCATGTTCTCATTGCCTTTGGACACAAGCCATTGTTCCCAGTGCCAGGGAAGACTTTTTCATGAGCCTGAAAGGTTTCTTAATTCTAAACTAGTCTGACCACCATAGTTAGCTCAACAGGATGTGTCCATCAATCTTTCTTACTGTATTGGTGAACAAAAGCTTTGCCTTAAAATAAGAACAAACAAAGCACAAAAACCCACGCACGTAATGCTACACATGAACAGCTTCAGGTTAAATCACTCTCCCTGTATTTGTCTAAAGCTTTTGTAATTCTGCTGACTTGCACTTTAATTTGTCTCTGAACCTGTTCATTTAAAGTCAGTGGAACTATTTTAGATTAATCCAGTGAAATTCACAGTAGTCATTCCCTACAGTCAGACTTCAGGCCATTCTGCTCAGACACCGTATTACTTCAGTAACATTTTTTCAGTAATTTATTGCTTTTCTTGTATGACTGTTTAACTGCATTTTGCACAACTATATTGAATAGTTAATAAACAAAGCATTATTCCTTTCCTCTTCCTGTAATATGCCACTGATTCATCATACAGCTCGAAGACTCAATGCAACAAAACAAGTTAGACACCGCCACCAAAAACAGAAACCCACTCTAAGACCTGGAGTTATCTTGGTGATTTTTGCACAGCTAGCTAGGCACAAGAAGAAAACTGCCTCACTTGTTTGGATAAGAAGTCAAAGAAACATTCCAACAACAGGGAAGATGTATGTCTTGCCTACCCTTTTCCTAGGGCATAATTAATTAATTTACAAGGACTGGGACCTGGATCCCTGGTTACAAACTATTTAGCAGACATGTCAAACTACTCATAGTTGAGGTGTACCACTCATAACAGTTTTGAAAGCTGACTTACAGAAACATTTTCAAGAAAAAACTAAGTTAAAGAAGAGATACCCAGGTGGCTCTACATCAGCTCAGATTTGCTTTTACACAGAAGTGCAATTAATTTTTCTTACTCCTGACCTTTGAACACAGTTAGGTGCTTCACACTTAAGTGAGAAAATTAAGTTTTAATAACTACTTTGCCAGGAAGAAAAAAAAGTCAACAAAGCATCTATACGTTTCCCTAAGCTTTGTGTCTTCCTCAAAAACCTGCACAGTTACAAGAGGAAATATATCTAGAAGACTCCTATCTGACTGCTGGCTTAGAATGACATTGTCATAGTCAGATCACAGTTTTCATTATCTCTAAGTTTTACATTCTTTCCCTTTTTTTATTAGCTCTGCACCCTTCCTCTCAACAAGAGATCTAAATGGCATGTAGGAGATAAAAAGTGTTCTTTTCCAGCAAAACCATCCTACTTCTAACCTGTCTGCTTATTAAAGGATTCTTTTTTTCCTGGAGATAAGATTTTAATGTTACCAACTTTCAACTATGCACCTAAATAATACAGTAAAAATTGTAACTTTTTAAAACTCTTGTGCTGTAGAACACGCAAATTCCTTGAGAAGAAAGCAATTAAAAAAAACCCAAAGAAAATAAAGCCTGTCTTTACGGCATAAATTAAAGCTGAATCAACACTTCTCTCTTTCCTATTTCACAAATAAGTTATGGTTGTTTCTGTACAATGCCTTCTGCATTACGTGACAGTTTCCAGATAACTCCCTTTATCTTTCCAGATTACATATATAAGTTTAAGCATCCTGTATAATTCCAGTTTGAATTCAATACTGAAGCAAAAACTAAGCACATATTTCTAAGAAGCAAGAATAAAGATGTCACAAGGGACTTCGCAGTCTTCCAGTAACCACAAAAGAACACAGAGAGTAATTCATGAGGTCACTGGGAGTTAGAAATTATCTGGTAGTCCCTTTTCAGCTTCCTCATGTTGTATTTTCATACTTCTTGGACAGTATCAACAAAAAAGCCAGTCTCCTTCCTAAGTCTAAACAACCAAAAAATACTCCAAAACAGACACATAATACATATTTTCATTCAAGTGACACACCAAAAGCGAATTCCAATAAGCTCAGGGTGTATGTGTGCACACGTCTCTGCAGGATGAAGGGCAGTCTGCATGAGCAACTGTGGTGTCCAGATGCCAGTGGTTGGCGAGACTGGGATCCAGAGGGCACGTTCTCAACACACTGACCATCCATGCATTGTTGCTGGATGGATCCATACTGTACATACTGCTAATGCAGGTATAGCCTCGCCCCTTGCTGGACCTAGGCTCACGAAGCTGTGGCAGCCTTGCCCCTCTCAGGCAAAATCCAACCCAACTACCGAAAAGAATCCCAAACCACTAAAAATAAGTACCTGAGAACAATCAGCCTTGGCTATTTCTGTAGTAGCCTGGAGCACATCATGAAGACTGTCTCCATTTTCTTGGATCAGTAGATAAGCCAACAAAAGAAAAACATGGGCAGGGACTTGAGTGCTAACAGGTAGCAGTGACTTCACTGAAGATAACCATTTAGTAACTGCAGACTTCTCTTTCATGAGCTCCATGGTCTTCCAGGTTGTATACAATGAACTGTAAGAGCTGGTTATGGGGAAAAGGAGTTTGCAGGACACCTGAGAACAAGTGAAACAAATAAAAGTCTCAATCAAATGAATAAGATAACATGAAAGAACAATCGTAACATCCAAATTATTTTTTATGGTCCTAATGCAATAAATATAAATAATAAACTGTGATACATTTCTTCAAAATCTTTTATATGAATTCTTGTGCTATGGATGTTTCAATGGGTTGATAATTCCCTGCTCAGGAGTTCCCATTTTATCCAACACATGTAACTCCTGCTCTTGCTAGTAACTGCAGTGCTACTTCCTCACTAAATTGGACATAGTAATTCTGGAGTATGTTAAAAACTTACATTGCTGACAATGACAGGACAATCATAGAATTTTAACTGTTACCTACCTTATTTTTAGAAAATTGTCTTAACTTTTAATAGTACTTAACACCACAGTTTAAGTTCAACTGACTTCACATTTTTTTGTTTAACTGCTTTGCTTTTCAAAACAAAATGTTCTACAATGGTGTCATTAAAAACAGGGAAGTAAACCCTATCCAATTTGTTAGGTTAGAAAGCTGCCATTACTTTATTAGCATTGCTGGATGCATGGGGAATTCTCCTTCAAGCATTCACGCTCACTAACCTAACAGACAGGGTTATCTTCCTGAAACTAATACATATTCATCATGTTTTTGAATAAATCTATATATGCTATTTCCATGGACTTGTTTGGATATGGTTCCGGATCTTCTGATGAAACTTTTCTCCTTGAGAGCACCTCAAATATGTCATCAAGTCATAATGTATTTCTCTTATTATTCTTTGCTCTGACACACAACCATTGTTCTCAAAACTAAGAGATTAGTTAGTACATACGAATCACTAACACATATAAATAAGGAAGTATTAGCTGGGAAACAACTTACTAGTCACAGATATAGAAAGTTAACACAAGGTCACAGTAACCTCTGGCATTTGTACTAAGCACTGCAGGGTACGTTAACTAAGCATTAACCAGGAATATACAATTATATACTACTGCGCTAAAATTAAAAGTATTTTCCAGCATCTTCCTCCACTCCTCCATAGACTTCTCTCAGAAGCATAACCTTTTTGGTAACAGCTGCAGTCACAGAAGATACCATTTAGCAGCAGGAATGTCATAAAATACAAATGAGGAATCGTCTTAAGTTGGATTTTTATATACATGAGAGTACATATATTTAAAAGATCCTGTAAATAAAGTTCAAAATTTTTTGTTAAAACAGGAAAATTTAATCCAAGACATGATATCTCTTTCCCACTATTTTTTTGCTTCCTTAGAAAATACCTTTCCATTATCAGGACAGTAGTTAGAAGCCAGTAATCAAGGAAAGAGCATTTATATAAAGATCAGATCTAGAACATATTTGAGAAGAGGTCTCCAAATGAACATTAAAAATGGAATTCAGACTCCAAAGGGTCGGGTTCACTCAGCTTTAAATAGCTAGGGAAAAAGAGACTTTGAGTGGCAAAAGCTGTTCTAATTATAACTGCAGAGTTCCATTTTAAACACACTGTTTGATTCAATGTAAATTTATTTTGGCTAATGGAAAGCAGAATGTCCCTGTATTTTAAATTACCTTTAAAAAATAACATTAAAACTAGCTTATTCCATTACTTACACATAACAACTACTGTATGTGAAAAATTCAGCAACCTAAAGTTCTCTCTTCTGGCTGGCAAAATCCCTTGGAGACAAAAATCTCTTCTGGATACAGCTGTGATACTGCCACGTATAGAAAAAGATATTTAAACTTCATCCAAGGACATACAGTGATCTAATAAGAGCTTCAGGATCCATGTACTGTTTAGTTGCCTGCCTGTAGAAGATAGCAGGTCCTGAAATCAAGATCAGACTACGCAAGGTTTTTAGTTGTTTGGGGTTTTCTTTGGGGAGGTGTTGTTTGTTTGTGGGGTTTTTTTGTGTCTTGGCATTGTTGTCATTTGTTTTGGTTTTTATATTTTTTAACTGCCCAGGAAAATGCTAAAATTGGTAGAGCCTGAAATACTATGTTGCTATTTCCCATTCCATGTAACATCCCCAAAAGGCTTTGTTATGTAATTGTACTCACTCCCTTCTCCCTCTATTTCATCTGCATGAAAACAGGCTATGATCACAATTTTATTGCTGCACTCCATTCAAGCGTGTTAGGTAGAAAATTTCAGTCTGTCAACACTACGATATATATGCACATATAGATATATGGATATACAGATACATATACACACATATATATATACACATACATATATAAAATCTCTCAATGGCAAAGCATACATGAAGACCTAGATGCATCCTAACCTTCAAAATCATGGCACTGAAGGTAGAACAATTCCCCACTACCATCAATGAGAAAAAAAAAGAAAAGAAAAGAAAAAGCCATTAAAGAACATAAAACTTTTGAGTGCTGTTACAAGAAAAAAAAAGAAGCATACCCTCAATGGAAAGGTGGCCAAATACCCACTGGGGACTATAAGATCCTTGCTAGGGCTTGCAGAGTAGCACACATGAAGGTCAGGGCTCAGGTGAAACTGAAATCAGCCAGAAATGCCAAGAAGAAGGGCTGATCAGACACATAAGCAGTTAAGCAGAAGCCCAGGAAAGACACAGACACATTACTAGACAGGGCAGGGAAAAAAGTTACTGATAATGCTGACAAGACAGAGGTTCTCAACACCTCCTTTCCTCCTGATGGATGTGTTTCACTGAGGTTGGCAGCCTGTCACAAGTGGGGCCCCCCAGGGATCAGTACTGGGCTCCACGTTGTAACATCTGCATGAATGATCTGGATGATGGCACTGAAAGCAGCCTCACCATGTTTGCTGTGTCACTAAACTGGGTGTCCAGGTGGACACATTACCACCTTTCACAGAAGTGGACAGGCTGAAAGAGTGGGCCACAAGAACTGTGTAAAATTCAACAAAGAGGAGTGCAGAGTTCACATCTGTGTTGGGGTATGAGCCTTAGAAACTTTGTAGTCCGTTCCCACAGGAGTCAGTTAAAGGTCCATTGTAGTTAACAAGGTGCTGATTATGTGGGAATAAGGAAGAAGTTGCAACAAGTAAGAATGCTGAGTATATGGGAATAAGGAAAAAGTCGCAACATACTGAGGACAAGCAAGCTGTGAAAAGAAAAAGACATCAAAACTTCTGACCAATCAGAACATCAGAACAATCGCGTGAACACAAGCAAGCAGCCAATAAAACATATCTATTTGTTTGCGTGATGGCATGCATGGTAGTAATTTTAATATATAGCTATGCTGATTTGTGCAATAAAGCACAGTAGTCCGGTCCTCGTATGGATCCCAGCACACCTGGGAAGACACAACCGAAACGCCCAGCCAGGCTATGACCCGTGAGCTGTGCAACAGCCTTGCCAAAGAGGAGCTGAGGAGTCCTGGCAGACAACACACAGACATGAGGTCAGCAGGGCCACCGCTGCAGCTACTGAGGCAAAGGGGATCCTGAGCTGCACCCACGGGGACACTGCTAACAGAGAGATGTGACCACCCCACTTCATCAGTGCCTGTCAGACTGCACATGTAGTAGTGTGTCCAGCTCTGGCCCTCACAGTTCCAAAACACACGCGGATGGACTGAAGAATGTCCAAAGGAGTGCCATGAGTCAGGTCTTTTCATCCTGCAAAGTGAAAGCTCAAGGGGGATGTCACTGTTTTCCAGTACTTGAAGGGCAGTTACTAAGAGGCTCTCTATTCACGAAGAGCCACATGGAGAATAGAAAGGGCAAGGGATACAAGATGCCTGGGAGAGGGTCAGGGATAACATTACAAGAAAGTTATTTTCGATAGTGAAAACAATCATTCACTGGAACAACCTCTCCAGGGACATGGTGTAGTCCCCATCACTAGAGGTTTTCAACACGTGATTGGACAGGATACCAGATAATCTCATCTAGACTCCCTTTGAAAGGCTAGACCAGCTTATCTTGCAGGCTGGGATGTTCTGTGATTCTATGAAAATATATCATAACTTCACCATGTTTGCTCTTATATACTCTTTCTCAAAGCTTGTTCACTGTGGACATAGCATTTGCTTTCTTTTTCCTGCCTCTTTTCTTGCCCACTTCCAATGTGAAGGAAGTCTAAGGATAACTCAATCAAGACTGTATTCTCTTAGCACTGATCTACTCCTACCACACAAGTTGACTGTAATCATGGGACCATTAAAGAGAATCTACATTTTTTAAATCTTTCAGTTGAGAACCAAAGGTTATTGGTGTATTTATTACAAACAATGATCAGGCAAAATGATTGTCCCCCCATTCACACTGCAAACCATGAGTTACCAAAGATTTGCCATGCTACTTGCTATGAACTCTGCAAGGTTCAGCGAGACACAAGTGAAGAGACTGTTAGAGAATTCTAAGCAAAGAGAAATTGTTTTCAGTGTAACATGGCTAACACAAAACGTTGGTCATCAAAGTTATTTAAGTCCTTAACAGAAAAGCCTTCACACGACTTTCTGTAGCAAAGAGAATCCTGGAATTAGTACAAGCAAGTTCTGTTACAGGAAGCCAGCGTAACACAGTGCATTGTAATCTTGTTGTGCAGTAACACAGTATCCTTTAAGACATTAAAATAGCTTCTAAAACACAACAGAAAACAAACCATGTGGGCGAGCGACACAGACCATAGAGGACCGACATGCCTCAAAGACATCTCACTGAAACAAACTTCCAGTGGCATCTGTACAGGCTAGCACACAGTAAGTCCCATTAGAAGGAAGTGAGCTGTACTGGAAGCCATCCCACTATCTGTTCTTTCAGAGCAGACTAAGAAGTATAAGCTTTTGCGAACTGACAAGAAGTTATTTTTCATTAGGAATACAAATGGGTTTGCCTTTTCAGATTTGGAGAAATAGAAGATGAGTAGGTGGGGGATTATAGGACATGGAGACATGGCAGAACTCAGAACTGGCACTATATCTATCTCCAACTTGCCACATCACACCCTCCCTACACAAAACAGGGGTGTAAAGCAGAAAGGGAGTTTAGCTACCACAGTGCTAGGCACATCTTGATCAAAGAGGTTTGCTGTCACCTGCCCTTGGAACAGCAGGGATAAATGGATATGTGGCAGAGAAGTGGGACATAAGTAAATAACTTAAACACAAAAAATCCCAAAAGAACGTATAAAAAGATTCAGGTTAATGAGACAGAATTTGCTAACTGATACTTAGGTGCTCTGTAACTCTCTTCAGCCAAGGGAGAAAGAATGGTAGCTAACAGTCACATACAGCAATAAGGAAAAAGAGATGAGGAGAATAAGCAAGTCTGAAAGAAACAAAGTAAATATATATAACCTTGATTTCTACTAAGTCTTGTTACTTGCTTAATAATGCAGGTGAATTATTCAATCTATACAGGCCCCTAAAGCAAAAAAATCTCATTTGCTAAATGAAACAATATCCGGCAAACAAACAAACATGCACTTCAGCAGCAGTCTAGTTTTATGGACTATACGTATTTTCAAGCATTCCCATAGAACATATCACACAAAGAAGTTCACACATGTAGAGGCCTTCTAAAGCAGATAGGCTTAATGCAGAAAAATTGTTAAATGCCTCCCCTACCTGCCCCCCCAAAAAAGGAAAGAAACCTTATCACTTTACCAATTCCTGTTTATCCTTCATATCTTCTTCCTTTAATATTCTCAAAAGATTTACAGCCAGCTGCTGTCTGGTAGTTCCAGAAACATCCCCTGACAGGCAGTCTCCAACTGTTGTAGAAGATAAGATCTGAAGCACAGGCATCACCAATGTAAGGGCTGTGGCTGAGACGTCCTGGGTTTCTGAATATGAAAGGAGCTTGTAGGCTATTTAAGAGAAGTTGAGGAAAAACAAGGGTCAAGTAGGAAAAAAAGGAAAGAACACTAGTACCTTTACACATTTCTAGGAAATTCATACCACAGACATTTCTAGGAAACACTTCAGCAAAGTAAAGGTCTCCAGATTTACTGTAGGTGTATATAAAGCACAAAAGATTTTTTGGTGATTTTCCATTTAGAGACCCACACATTTCTGTTGTTTATAGCAAAGTGCCTGATGGCAGCAAAAAATACAAAAATGGAATGTAGCACAGGCCTTTGTTTTTACTGAAATAACTGCACTAATCAAGACTGCTAAGTCAAAAGTACAGCTGAATATTGCCATGATTGTCAAGCCTGCTTTCAATACCTGTAACAACAAACCATTCAGGATGAATCAAATCAGTTGAGAATATCCTGTTGGTTCAAAAATTAAACAGAGACGCTCCAAGATAGCAGGGAGCTTAAAATATAGTATCAATGGAAAAAGTCAGGGTAGGGGGAAAATTTATTTTTACTGCCATTACTTTTTAAATTCAGGAAACATTCTGCTTATGAAGAAACCCCATTTCACCACCTAATCCAACTCCAGGGGAATGCAGTGTTTATTTCATAAACATGAGGTTTCATGTTTCTTTCATAAACATGACACTGTCTAGAGACACAGTTTAAGAGCGTAAATTCTGCTTTCACAAGAAGAGTTTTACCTAGACTCAAGACAGACTTTTGCTGACTTTCTGGAGTTTGCAGCAGTAGAAGTGCTAGCCCAATTATACATTGGTCCACTGGAAATAGCTACAAGGAAAAAAGAAAAAAATTCAAGTCTGCTTTGTTTCTCAGGGCCATTAAAAAGAACAAATAGGAAACTACCAAAACTTTGAAAGAGTATCTTCATGAACCATATTGAGTGTACGTGCAGTGACAGAGCAATGAAGAATCTAAGTGTGAAAACAGTATTTTAACTAAATAATTAGAACATTTCAATTTATTGCTTTGTTCAAACTGTTGTAACTCTCTTTCAACAAATTTCCATACTAAGACATTAATGGATATATACAGAACCAGTTAAGTTTTTACCTTCTGAAGGTATTCAACCAAGAAAAATATGACAAACTTTTGACACAACACTGGTCACCTACAGTGAAGGTCACGTGTAAGTGTAGCTACTGCCTTAAATATCACATTCTTTAAATTAAATAAAACTATTTTACACTTTTCCCCATATACTCTTACCTCTTTTAAGAGCTCAAAGTTGTCCTCTATTAAGGAGATCAAGGATGAGCATTCTCCTGTTACATTTAAACACACTTCACAGAGGCATAATAGTTGCAGACTAAGCTGGGATAACTGAACTTTCCAAAACATAGGATAGCGTAGTAGGCTGAGGAACAGCTCTTGCAGGAAAAACAAGGCCTCTGTAACTTGCAGTAGGTCTTTAAGCTGCAGACAGGTAGTTAAAACAAAACAAAGCCAAACCACATGATGATTTAGTTGCCCTTCCCTATCTACACAGAATTTAGAATTAGTTGTACTAGCTCTGCTATTTTTCTGTTACAAATAGTACTAAATATTTGAAGAAACACATTTGTAAACTAATGCCAGGAATTCCTTATCCAACTTCCCTGAATAAAAGCCAACTTATGAACTGCCATTTAATATTTTAAAATAAAATAAGTATCATGTGAAAGAATTAAAAGTTTTCTTGGTAGCTGATGAGAAAAATTCTTTTCTACTCAAAAGCAATAGCAATTAATTCAGCTCTTGGGGTTTCTATAACAACAGAAAGAAGTGTGTGGGGATTTCATCAAGCAGGTAAATATTCTTATAACAGAAACATCTAGCTCTACAATATTTCCTTTGTAACATAAACAAGATTTTAACATATGCCTCAAAAGAGAAAGGCAGTGGTGTTACTTGCTTATAGGACACCATGCAATCTAACTACCACAAAAACTGAAAACTGAAGTGTGATACCCAGAAGCAGTATCTCCATACTTAAAAGACAGCTAAAGAGGTTCAAGAATCAGGCTGCCTCAAAGTCCCATGTGTTGGACTGACAGTGTGTCTGTTCTTGAAAATTCTACTTCCAGACAAACACACTGTTCCAATCCAAACTCTGGAGCCAGCATTAAGCATAATATCCTGATTTTTGTTCCCTTTTTGTTCTATAAATAACCTGCTCTAATCAAAAACCTCATGTCACTGAATTTTTCAACAGAAAAGTCTACAGGTGAAGAGCTGTACTTTTGACAGCTTGGTTGACACCATCATACAAAATGACAGGGAAGTATTTCAGCACTTATATTACACAGAGAATTAAATTAAGCTATACTAAAACAGAAGATAAGAACAACCTGAGGTTCATAGAAAGAAGAGGAAGGAATTGACAGATTATAAAACAGTCCATCAAACAGGCTTCTTGAAGGAAGTAGCTTCCACTGTGAAAGTTGCATCTCAGGCAAGAAAAAAGTTCAAGTATTAATAGGAGTTTAAAAATACGCAACTGATTCCTAGTTTTTAAAAAAAAAGTACCAACATGTATGAAGGACAGAAAGGTTAGTAACTAATTTTGTAAGTTTTATTTAGTGCTGTTTTTATGGCTAAATGTTATCAAGTCTGAAGCTTGGTCATACATTCAAGACACAATGTTATACTGAAGTTCCCATTAAATTGAGACAAAATCAGAAAACCCTCTGTGAGTAGAAAAGGTCAGCATGAACCCATCACAACAAAGAATAGGCCTGAACCAAGATAAACATGTAAAACACAGGTTATAGTTTTTCCAGAAGATTGTGAAAAGTAGCTATAAATACAAAGAAGACTTTTCTAGCAAAATGCCATAGGAGAAAAATGCTACTAAATATCCTTATAACAAGCCTACTTAGCTTTACATTATTCATATTAATTAACCCTCTCTCCATGGCAATAAGGCCAAAGCACCTCATGTTTGGCTGAAAGTGTCTGGAACTGAAGATGTTGTCCTAATATCAAAAGGAGAAAGGAAAAGTAGAGGTACAAAGAAGCTTAACTGATAACACAGTAAAGCATGAGGAAAAGCAGAGCTGTTAAGTTTAACCAACATCATAGGTCCCTAACCAAAGGGGACAGAAAGACTAAACCCCTAGCTACTCTCATGTATCAGTGCACAACTTAAAAAAGCATTAAAAACCTTCAGCATATTCTAGAAGGACTAAATTTTGTCTTCAGATCCACTAATCCCTCAGTTACAAAGAGTAAGAAAGGACTATCTACAAGTACTTAAATCATGCTTTTCATATAGTTTGTTTCATTTTATTATTATCCATTTTAAGCTAAAATAGTATGGATTTGACAAATACCTTGCCATTTAACAAAATTTTCTCATTAGTGTCTTTCTAAGTTTACTGTGTGTTTACTGAGGCAACTAAATGCAAGTAATTATGGTAAACATGTTTCAATTTCCACCTTAGCAGATGTATCAGATTGAACATTTAAAGTTTTATCTTCAATCAGAAAGAGACAGCTTGTTAGATTTATGTACTATCAATAAATAAGATCTACAGAAGATGGAAGAAAATGCTATATTTGCACACCTGAAAGACAACAATAATACTATCACTAGTTTGATAACATCTATTTGTAAAAGGTAGGGTCAGGCAACAACTGTACCTGCAGGTGTGGAATCAAATCATACAGAAGTTGAAGAATCTCACATTCCAGCATGGAGGGTGCTTCTTTGTGCTTTGGCCCATGAGGCTGAAGCAAGATCTTAAGTAAACCCATTCGCAGTTCAGCATATTCCCGTAACTGGGACGGTTCACAATACAGGTATCTTAGAAATGAAGCCATTATGCCAACATATGAACGCTCTGCCCTGCAGTTCAAGAAATAAGTTTGCCATGACTGCTTTCTACTGAAAGCTTAACAATAAAGAAAGCCAAGTAATGTGACATTACCTGCAAAAATTCACAATACCCGATTAACAGAAAGCTGTTGGGATGGGCATTACTAAATCTAAGAAAAACCCTTGGATTTACTAGAACAAAGTACTATCATGAGACTCCATAAAGCAACCACAGTTCAAAGTGCAATTTTGAAAAGACTCAATATTTAAGCATAAATATTACTCGATATGGACCTGCAGGTTCTAACACTCTTAATTTTACTCTTTTTTAACTCATCAAGAAAGTGACTTTTTTTGCTGAGTGTCATGATAGACTAATGTGCCATTATGAAGTATTTGGACTAGACTGTTCAGAAATATCTTTATAAAATATATAAAACATAATTTCAATAAAAAGGAGTCATCCTTTACTTACCAGTTTTTGCACAATGGCCTTAAAACAATTACATGAAACAGGAACTCTTTTAACCAACATGGCTTCCCAATAAAATATTATCACAGAACAAATCTTTTGGCTTGACCATGTTAGAAATACAAGCTGTCCCTGACATTATAAAAACAATCAAAAAAAGCTGATGGTCAATACATTAACAAATATAGAACCACAGAATTGTTTAGGCTCAAGTCTGACCATGTGGTTTAGCAGTAGGCACTGCCATGCCTACTGCTAAACCACATCCCCAAGTGCCATGTCTTCCAGGGATGGTGACTCCACCACTGCGTTGAGCAGCCTGTTGAAATGCTTGATAAGCCCATGATGAAATTTTTCCTAACAGCTAATCTAAACCTCCCTTGATGCAACTTGGGCCTATTTACTCTCATCCTGTCACTAGTTACCTGGGAGAAGAGAATGACACCCACCTGGCAACAGCCTTCTTTCAGGTAGCTGTCAAGAGTGATAAAGTCATCCCTCAGTCTCCTTTTCTCCAGGCTAAGCACCCCCAGCTCCCTCAGCTGTTCCTCATCAGACTCATGCTCCCAACTCTTCACCACCTCCATTGCCCTGCTCTGGACACACTCCAGCACCTCAATGTCCTTCTGGTCATGAGTATCCCAGAAACTAACACAGGATTCAAGGTGTGGTCTCCCCAGTGCCAAGGACAGAGAGAGATGATCACTGCCCTGTTCCTGCTGGCCACACTATTGCTGATACAGGCCAGGATGCCATTGGCCTTCTTGGCCACGTGGGTACACCCTGGCTTATGTTCAGGAGCTGTTGACCAGCACCTTCAGGTCCTTTTTCTCTATGCAGTTTTCCAGCCACTCTTCCCTCAGCCTGTAGCACTCCATAGAATTGTTGCAATCAAAGTGCAGGACGCAGCATTTGGGTTTGAACCTTGTTGAACCTCATATCACTGGCCTCAACCCACAGATCCAGCTTGTCCAAATGCCTCTGCAGAGTCTTCCTACCCGCCAGCACACCAACAGGAAATCAAAACTCAGTTTTAAACAAGACTCAATCTTGATGCAAAACTGTAGAAAGAATTCAGTAATAGGTCCACATTAAACTATGTTGGAGCTTGTTTAAATCACACTTAGGGACACTGTTTAGTGCCGGTCTTGGTAGCACTGGGCCAATGCATGGACTCAGTGGTCTGAAGGGCCTTTCCCAATCTAAATTATTCTATGATTCTATATTCTCAGTCTAGCACTTTACCCACAGAAACCTCGAACAAAGAGCACCAAAAGGAGTGTCACATATTTTCCTTTTCAGCAAGAAAAGCTCCCATTTTAATTCAAAAGAAGCCACCAGCAAAAAAATCCACCATTCACTCCATCATTTATATATCTGAGGGGACTCTACATGAGTCCCAGATTCAGTAGCTGAGTGAAAGAATGAACAGCATTTGAAAAATACTCTGATCAATTAAATAGTGCAAAACACACTTTTGCTTGAAAGTCTTATTGTGGATCATGTAGTCTAAGTCCACCAGAAATTTAAGAGATCAATAAACTTATTTCTTTACAAAGAGCAAGAGAACAGATAAGCCAATTTCTCTGCACTATTACTGTGTCATTAGTCTTCCAGAAAACAGGAGAAAAGGAATACTTTTTTCTGAAAAAGCATACATATAGGTGTAAAATCACTGAAAACAGTTTTCTTTGAGAAAGTCCCAGATTTGTTATCTTATACTGAAGCTTTTTTGGACAAGTTCCTTAGTGGTAAGTATGAAGAAAGGCTGAGATTATTGGTAGTTGGGTATTTGCTCATTTTAATGATGCTTTATAGTAAGGCTGTGACACTGATTTTTTTGTTATTTCTTTTGAATTAAAAAGCATACACTGTTTTTCAAGACCTCGTCCTTTATGTGAGATGCAATCATCTCCACTTTTCCTTCATCATCCCATCATTTGGTATAGATGAGTTACACCTCCATTGTATTAATTTTTTGACTAAACAGTCAAAATTTTGACAAAGCTAATATGCCAAATTGCTTATTTTTTTAAAAATAATTCGAATGTGCTGTCAATTTTGCACCAGTTTTTCTATACCCATTAAAATTCATCTACACAGTAATAAAAAGCTATAAAATAGATTTTTGATGGATTATAATAGTATTTAATTAATAGTTATTGTTTCTATTTTAAACCTTGAAATGGCAAAATTAAATTTTACTAGTATTCTTCACAAAAGATGGAATTCTTACTGCTTGATGCAGCTGCCTTCAACAAAACAGTAACACTGATACAATTCAGTTATCTACATTTGCTTGGCTTTTTTAAATTTTTCATTCATTTACCTCTCTGGACACTGATGGAAAAATACTGTTATCTGCTGTAGCAGCACTGGCCAGCAATCAGGTCTGTTTTCAAGGACAGTGATTAACGGATGAGGAGTGTTCCTGAAAGACAAAGAAATCACATTTATATCTATAACACAGAAAGGAAGTATGCAAAACAACTATCTTCAAAATAAGTGCAGCCGTAGAAATGGACAATTTAATCTCCTTTTACCAACTCCTTTTACCAGCTTTGCTCAGACTGCTGCACTGTCAAAAGAGGGTATTTTCTCAGAACTTCCAAAACAAGATTAAAACAAAATCTCTCTATTTAAAATGGCTTGGTTTCATTATCTATTTTCAAAAATTACCTACATTTCTAAGGTTCACTGTTCAAAAGTGTCATTTGAGTCACTCACTGTAGCAGTAAGCTCCAAGTAATACCCACTAAAAATTACGAACCATTTGTCACACATTATCAGTCCAGTCTTCCAAGTCTTCAACACCTGAGACTGACTCTGGTGACCACCATCCCACTTAATACTTGAAATCTGCTCCCAACAACTGTTTGGTTTTTTTGGGTTTTTTTCAGGTCACATGGTAAAAGAAGCATGAAAGGAAAAAGGTTGGTCACACCACCAGCCTGCAGACTTCCACTTTCCTGCCAGCCCTCTGACATTTGTAAAGGTTACTGAGGCCTAGTAGTCACCTGTTCTCAGAAAAATCTATTGCCAACACCTTCCCCACCTCCAAAGTCAGTGCCTGAAGGCCATCTTCACCACATAGAAGTGTGATGCTTGCCTTAAACAGTGACTGCCTTTGTACAGCAGCAGGTGGAGGAAAACCTGGGAAGGTGGGAAGCCTGAAGTACATAATTGGTTCTGTCAGAAACAAAACCAAAGTAATTTAACTAGAGTAACTTACTGCCCAGTGTTCGGGATGCCCTGTCCCTGGAGGTCAGGGACAGGCTGGATGGGCCTTTCAACAACATGATCTAGTGGAAGGTGTCTCTGTCTGGTGACTGGGGAGCTGCAACTAGATGATCTTTAGGGACACTTCCAACCCAAACCATTCTATGCTATATATACAGAGAAAGGCAGCATAAATCTGCTGCAAACCAGCACCTTCAGTTTGGTTAACTGTCTTTCCACCTCACAGAACCAACACACCAGACAGACCTTCTGGGAGTTTTACCTATACAGTAGTAGATGATTTGAGAGCCACCCATTGAAATGGCTCTTACAAGACACTGCCTCAGTGTCAGACACGACATGAGTGACACAGTCAGATATGCCTTTTAGGAAGGATTTACAATGGAATTTCATTTAGTATTGTAGCTTTAAAAACTTCTGAGAAGCAAAAAGCCAGGATTTGCAACAGTCTTTTTATTAGAGAAGACAACATTCACTGAAACACACTCATACAATAACACTGTAATACAACATGGGCTCCATCTTAAGCAGCACTGAACCAACCGAGCTCCAGGAGAACTGAATGAAATCTGCAAGAACCCCAAAAAAGAATAAATATCTAATTTTAACCACTACATGGCAAATCTGAAATGCATAATGTGATGATACATTAAGGCTTCCCTTAACTGAGCTAAAGAGGTAATAATTACCTGCTATAATCAGGAATGTTTAGAGTTATGCTACACCTAGCAAGACACTATTTATAAAAAAAACATGATCTAGCAGATATATCCTTAAACTAAAACAGGTGCTCCTTATTATGCTTTTTTTTAACATTCTCAATGTTACCATTTTTTGAATTCTGGGCAAATGACTAGTTGTGAGGACAATCAAAGAGTTACATAGCTATCAGCTGAATGAAAGGCCCACCGAACTAGGAAACGTGTCTGCAGAGTATTTACATACTTAATGACTATTTTTCTTTGCCATGTGTTTATAACAGAGCTAAAAACACAGTTTGGTTTTTTTTGACTGGTTCTCCCTCTGCTCATCAAATAATTTTTCTTCTGAAGATGTGTTTCTTTTCAGGCAAATAAATAATCTGAAGACAGAAGTTCTTTCAGAAAGCTGGCTGATGCAATGGACTACTTGAAATACATTCAGAAAACAGATGCTATCTACTAAGAACACAAGCCATGCATACATGTGATGGTCTGGACCTCAGATTTGGGGCTAGAAGCCTGTCCCTTATCACATTCATTTCTCAAAAATTTGTCAACTTACATTTGTCAACTTACACCTTCCTAGATTCTGTAAATATTTTACTAAAGTTAGCATCTTTTAAAATCCGAGCACAAAGACCAGAAAAGCTAAGGTTACTGCTTCATTGCAGCTTTCCAAAGATGACACCATGCAAGAGGCAAAAAAACTTGTTGTTTGTCTAGCATCTGAATCCAGCAAGATCATTGAGTCAAACCTTACCAGGGAGCAACCTAGAAATACAGTCCATATGCAATGCCAGGACCTTGAAATACATAGTCCTTGTAGAGACATATAGGTTTATAAGCAGCTTCTTATTTCAATACCTTTGTCATATTTTAAAAATTAATTAACTTTCCTAATCAAGGGAATATGACACATCAAGTCTAAAATTAAAGTGGCTTACTATCCAGAAAAAAAAAAAAAAAAAAATCAAAACTTTTATGACAGATCAGTGCAGTTATACTAGTTTCCGAATGCACAAGAACTGGATGATGAAAGAAGTCAGCTAAGCTCCACAGTGAACACTGATCAATAATGCAACACCAAAATGTTCAAACCAAAAAAGTTCCATTTGATAATGCTATTAGCAGTAAGAAAAATGAGGCGTGTAGATGCAATTTATTGTTAATGTCATCTTAAGAATTGCTAGAACAGCAATGTAAAACACATATCTTTAAATGACATTGTAGTGCTACTATCCTAAATTACTGCTAGTGGGTTCAGAATTAAGCAAAGCACACAAAAAACAACAGTGGTTACTCACTCATAATATGGAAATGTCCAGGGAAACAAAGATAAATCTTATGTGAGGGGTAACAATAAATTATTCTTAACTTTTAGTTCATCTCAGATTTTTGTCCCATCTCTGAACAGAAGAGAGCTCCAATCTGATTTAAAGGACAAATTTAGTGGCAGACTGCTTTTTCTGTATGAGGAAACAATGTCTGCAGTCAACATATGTTTCTATGTATGTAGATGTGACCCTGGTCCTTTCAGAAAGCTGGAACAGCACTTTACTCCATCAAATATGCATTTTTAAAGCACTTTGCTACCTGCTCTGAATCTTGAATTCAGAGAACTGGCAGCTCTCCAGAACTTTAAAACAGTAAACTCAGGCATGACAAATCATTAAGAATAACATAAAATACTGGCTCAAAAAAAAAAAAAAAAAAGCCAACAATTTTCAGAAAAAAAATATATCCAATTTTCTGTACATGTGTATCATAACACACCTTCACTAAGAATGCTGACAGGAGCCCTCCCTGGGTCAAGTTAAAGGCAGTCTACTAGAGAAAATCAAATGTGAGACTAGAACACAAAGCAAAATAGAAAAATGTATCCTTTACTTTACATTAACAGGCTATGTGTAGCCATTTCTTGTGCAGCAGGGTTTCAGTATGTGTAGCAGTCCCTTTTGAAGACAAACACCTTAATAATGAATATGCTCCTGTCTCCTTCCTCTTAGCTTTTATTCCTGAGCACAATGTCATATGGTATGAAATATCCCTTTGGTTTGATTGGGTAAGCTATCCTGGCTATCCTAGTCTTGACCACACCTACCTTATCAACCTTTTGAGGGATAGCAGTGGGCTGAAGGGATAGCACTGCTAAGCAGCGGCCAAAACACTGGTGTGTTATCAACACTGTTCTGGCTGCAGATGGCTGCCAAGGAGAAAGCTAACTCCATCCTAGACAAACACAATATAATAAAATGCACAAATCTGCAAGACATTAATTTTCTTCCATTTATTTTCAGGAACTGATCATGATATTACATCATCACAAGAAGCTGTATTATAAAACTAATTCTATTGCCCAGAACTAACATTGGCCTAAACCACATTTATTTATTACTCTGTAATAGTGGTGACATTACCAAACCACTTGAGAACACACTGTTGCTTTTTGATTCTTCATTGATGATTTCCATATGGAATACTTTTGCACAGTTGACAGCATAATATATGAACACTTGTCCTGGTTGGAAGACAGGTGTCTGCTAAGGAAAGTGGGAACCTCCCTCAGAACCAGCAAAGGTGAACCCCCCCTTACCTCTGAATTATTATAACTTTGGAATCAAGGGCTTTCAGGCAAAGATACGGGGAAAGGAATAACAGTTTTTTAATAGTATCTATAGCAAGGCAAACCATCAACAACAGTAGCAATACCAAACAAACAAAAACCAGAAGACGCGGCAACAGAAGTCTCTGAGCTGTCAAACGCTTTTCCCGTTCGGTGCAGTTCCGGTCCCAGCCGGCAGGGGCGCTGTCGGGCTCCCGGCCGGGCAGGGCGGGTGCGATGACTCCCGCGCAGCTGCAGGGGG
>VZTX01011456.1:174816-254213 GCA_013400915.1 Pardalotus punctatus
TAACCTAGCAAAGGAATGAGTGAAAAATTCCAACCAACTCCCAGCCTTCAACAACACTGTAATGGGATATTACTGTTGGTGAGCTACTGTATAAGTTCCTCTAGTCCTTACCAAAAAATCAAGTTTTAATGGCATGCGTTAGAGCACAACTACAAAAACTGTTACATAACAATGAATAGATAGGTTGTTCTGTACACTGAAAACCAGAAATCAGATTTCAAAATTCCAGGGCCCTTACCCTATGCCAAACAATCATCTTCCTTCATTAAAGTTAACTGCAACCAAAAGGGAAAATAAAACCCATACTGGCTAAATAAAAGTCTGCTTCTTATTTTCAGTTCTCTATTACTCTATTTTATTGCATTCTGAATTACCAAATTTCACCTTTGTTGTATGTTACCAGAAATTTCTCTTTTGGTAAGTGAGTAGGAAAAAAAATGTAATAACCTTTCTTCACCCTACTGGGTAAAGGCTATTTCTTTATTCCAGCCGCATCCCACTACCCTCTTTTTCACACAAAGCCTGAATTAAGTTGCTTTAACTTAGCTTTTTCTACAAGAAGCTTTTAAAAAAGGTTCCAAAAGAGTTCCATCTTCATTACTTGCCTTTTCATTTAAAACTGCTCCATACTAGTAGGGATTTTGTAAAGATCTGATATAGCCAGAGAAAAAAAAAAGCATCCAGGATTTCAGAAATGCAAGCACACATGCAGCACTCCAAAGCCTGCATTGTTTTTCTTCACTATTTCATTTCACTTAATTAAAGACATGATTCCTGTCTTTCAAATAATGCATTATATATCCTTAAGCCATTATAGCTACAGCCTTCTACAAGGATACCTCTTAACTGCATAAAAAGTAACTTGAAAAGTATTCATGACATCTACCAAGCTGGGATGTTCTCCAGGAAAGATACAATAGAGGCTTTTAGTGTTAGTACTGACTCATGGTTTCTCAAGAGCTGGATGAAGTCACTACAATGTTCTCTTCGAAAGTCTGCTATTGCACGACAAGAAGCTTTAGATAAGTAGTTCTACATGCATCTAAGTATTTTATTTTTACATGTCAATAACCTTAACAACAAAGAGATTCAGGAACTTGACTTTTATAATCACAAAATAGCAGGAAAAACAAGTGACAGAGAAGTGATTCATAGCCTTAAAATAAAATAGTTATTAAAAGGCCTACTAGCAGTCATCCAGTATTTGGACCAGTCCCAGCACTTGTTTTCTTACATAGCCTTCACGCTGCCACTGTCCCTTTAGAGCTTATGGTGGCAATCTTATCCTTGTATTACAAAACTCCTCAAAACTTTCAACCAAGGAAAAAAAATATCACAGAATCAGATAATTGTTTAGGTTGGAAGGGAGCTACTCAGATCATCCAGTCCAACCCACAGGCTCAAGCAGTCAGCTACTGAAGGCTATGCAGTACCACATGCAGTCAGGTTCTCTTATCTCCAAGGATGGAGATTCCACAACCTCTGTGGGCAACCTGTGCCAGCATTTGATTACCTGAACACTGTGAACAGGGTAAAACACACAAAAAAGAGCAAGACTGAAATCCAGCATTAACTTAATTTCCTTTTTCCTCTGAAAATCACACAGAAAGTCATTATTGTTTCTAAATAAAAATAATGCAAACTAACCTGATTCCATACAGACTCCAAACAGATTCATCTCCATCTTTTCCCAGTTGAATAGCTTGAATTTGTATTAACTTGCAAATAGTCTTTACTAAACCATGCACATTCCTGTTGGCAAAAAGAACTGAGTTACTGTCAAGTATGCAGCTACATTAATTGATTCTTACATAAGAGAAGGAACAAAATTGACACCTGAGATCTGGAGTTCTCCTTAAAGACCTCTTAATACGTGCCCACACAGGTCTGGGCAAGCTGTGCATTCATGTGTCTTTGTTTTCCTTTTCAAATAATGAGCAAAATAGCAAAGATAATAATTAATGCATCAATTAAAACTTTTGATGCATTTCTTCTACTGTGTATTATAAGAATGGGAATATACAGGCAAACAGCATTTCTAACTGTCAGATCTTTACAATACTTGCCACCACCTGCAGACAGACTCTTTTCCATATGGTGGCATGACACACCATGGAACATCTAGAGAATCCCACAGTGGATCTACCCACCACGAAATGATTACTTTTATAGTTCAGATACAGGTGAAATACTATATTCTCTCTTCTGTGCTGGAAAGCACTGACCCAGATCAAAAGTGATAGAATAGGTTTGTGTTTTCTCCCTTTCAAAAATGGACCACTTACAAGACATGCCTGTAATCTTTAAAATGACTGGTTGTTGTGACACTTGGCTCTCAGAATACTGAAATCTGACAATACAAGAAGACATTGAGGTTTGACAGAACTGTGCTGCAAAGAAACTAACATGTACGTGTGCTGCAGTCTTCTATATCCCAATATAGTCAACATAAAACACAGAGGAGGAAGGAGATTTTTAGATGGGAGGAAGAGAGAGAACAACCTGTTAGACTCTTCACTACTAGAAAAAGACAATTAAATGGGAATTTACAAGCATATTTCCCAGCTTCAAATGGATGACTACAGCAAGGAGTGAAAAACAAACCATGAAACACTCAATAAGAAAGCCTTCTTTCCTCTTCTGAAACTCCTGTATTGCTGATCCTATTTCCCAAGCAGGAAGTGGGGAGAGAAGAGCTGCTCTAGGCTTCGCACTGACCTCCTGAATGCAAGCATCACCAAGGTATGTCATATTGCAAGGATTTCCCCCACCTCCTACAGGCATGGATACTCAATAATAAAAACTTTCTAAAAACAGAAATCCTTCTGAGAGTTTCTTAATGATTATGACAATAAATTGTTTCATGGGCTTTTCAGTAGATTGACTTGATTATTTATCCTTCTTGACCTACTGAACGCAGGCCAGGTTTTCCCATTGTAATCTACACAGAATGTTGTAAACCAATCTTAAAAACATGTGAAAATACATATGTATGTATTTACACTTGTAAACATATTTCCTATATATGCATACACACACAAACACGCATGGAAATATGATGTTCCATGAAGTTTAAACTCTTAGGACATCAAAAGAAACACTGGGTCTTAAGAGCCCATTACAGTACAATAATATCTTCCCCAACATCCAGGTAGTGTTAACCACATAAGACAACTCTAAAAAACATGAGATCTTTACCTCTGCCAAAACAAAATGTCATTTCTAGTGTGTATAATTTGATACATCTGACAAAACATAACCCAGCAGGTACACTTAACCCCTGCTAAATTCATTGTGACAGAAGGAAGAGAAGCAAGAATACAACATGAGTAGTATTTGGCTATAAAATACACACCTAAGTCCATTCAGCACTGAAAGTGCTCAGTGGTTGCAAATGCATTTCTGCTAGTTCCCACTGGCTGCTAATTTTTATCTTAGACACACTGTTCACAGAGTACTGCAAAGCCACACAGATGAAAATCTGGCAGAGAACAGGACAATGAACTGCAGACTACAATTCTAAGTCAAGGTAAAAAAGAGTATCAGCACTGAAAAGAGGCAATCTGAAATTGTCAGTTTAATGAGCTCCTGAGGCTACAGACATTTTAAACCCACAGAGTTCTGTGGTTAGGCAGCATAAACTGTACTTTGCAATCCATAGTGTAAGTGGTTTGAATTGTAGCAGCTTGGAGGAGAAGGTGTGGCAGTGGGAAAGAAGCCAAAAATACTTAAACGGTAATTTGCCAGCACTTAGTATAGCAATCAGTCATGTGTTGATTTCACACATGAAAAAAAAAATTAAAAAAGAATCAAAGAATAATGTAGAAATGGGGCAGATCATAGGCCCTTCAATATATAACTCTGATTTTGTTTTTAAGGTTAACTCGATTATAAATATCCCATTTTACTTTTTATTTTCTGAATTACAAAGCTGCATTAATATTTCATAACCTTATAAACTGTTGATACTGTAACAAACCCTCAGCTGAACAGGAACTTCACATTTCTTAGTCTGCAAGCCACAGCTAATAAACCTTTTACTCCACCTCATGCTACAGGACACAGGTCCTTATAGTCTTAGTACATGCACTTTTACTTATTTGTTAACAATGCAGACTCCTTCCTTAAGTCCAAAATGCACTAGTAAAATTTTGTCATTTGGAGGACAGTGGTTTGCAGAGATTACCCACATTATAAAAATGTATTTATAAAACCTCTTCTAGGAAACTGTAGTCATGTATTGTAAATTCAGCACAGAATTAGCATAATCACATCAAGAGCCTAGATGTAAACAAGCAAGTCACAAGGTGAGAAAAATTTTTAAGCATTTCACTAGCTTACTCAAACCTAAGTTCACCTTTCGCTCAGACTGCATATGAGAAACCTTAGTGTAAAACTGATTATGTGAAGGAGAGAAGGGCTGAAGAACATCTTGAATAGCATGATTCTTTGCAACCTCTATTCTGAGTCTACCAACATAATGTATCATATACATAACTCTAAATAGCTGGTTTGGTTAAAAACAACTCTACCAGTCTCTAGCAAGAGAATGACACAGCCTAGTTCTGCTTAGCTGTCAAGAGGGAACTTAATAAGGTTGGTAAATTTGGATGGAAATATCATCCAAACTGCCATTTGACTTCCTATTTCTAAATGTTATGCACAATGCCTCTTCCGCCCACAACTGCATTTTCTCAGTATGTTGGACAAGCAGTCTAGGTCAAAAGATCATAGCAAGATGTAAGCATTCTACTTGCAGAATTATGTAGGAGAAAGTACCTTCAGAGTTAAGTAATGGGATTTCTTCCTCAGCAGACAAGGAAACAAACTGCAACATTCCTAATCCCAACACACATTCTTATGGTGACTTTATCTGAACAACCAATTACTTGACAGACTGATGAGGAAATTATTTCCCTCTGTGCTGGTTTTGGCTGGGGTAGAGTTAATTTTCTTCACAGTGGCTGGTATGGGGCTGAGTTTTGGATTTGTGCTGACCACAGCGTTGATAACATAGAGATGTTTACGTTATTACTGAGCAGGGCTTACACATAGCCATGGCCTTTTCTGCTTTTCATGCTGCCACACTGAGGAGGAAGTTTGGTGTGCTTGGGAGGCTGGGAGGAGACAGAGTGAGGACAGGTGACTCCGACTGACCAGAGGGATATCCCATGTCATATGACATCATGCTCAGTGTATAATGTGGAGGAAAAGAATAGCAGGTGTTTGGACTGATGGCATTTGTCTTCCCAAGTCACCGTTACATGTGATGGGGCCCTGCTCTCCTGGAGATGGCTGAACACCTGCCTGCCCATAGGAAGCAGTGAATTTTGATTTGCTCACGTGCACAGCTTTCACTTTCCGTGTTAAACTTTATTTCAACCCACGAGTTCCCACTTTTTACCGTCTGGTTCTCTCCCTAATCCTACTGGTGGGGGAGCGAGTGAGCAGCTGTGTGAGGCTTGGCTGCTGCCTGGGGTTGAACCATGACATACTCCCACATAATGGAAGTTCCTGCCATTTTCTTTCCCCTTTTTATGACAGAGGCAACAAAACTAGGCAGTTCATTGACTTCTGAGGTTCCACAGTTCAAAGTTCAGAGCACTAGTCTGAATTACTAACAATTTCATCTTACACCCACAGGACACTCTAAGAGCTCTTACGTCAGACCCACATTGTCACATAGCAAAGACGAAAGCAACATCCTTCAGCAGAGCGGCAGGGCCTTAATAGTCCTTAATGCCACAGCGTATCTGAAGATACTGACACAGAACTTCTCCCCTTACCTATATAAGGGAAAAGCAATGACTGATAACCAGCTGAAAAAGTTAGGAAACCAAACACTACCTTGCAGAGGGAATTAGGTTGAGAGCTCCATGAAGAATGTAGTCAAGCTCAGCATGTTTCTCCATAACAAGTGCCACCAAGCCTTCACAGCAGGCTGTTCGCAAGGCAACATTCTCACTGCAGCACTTCTCCCAAAGCAGGTTCAGAGCAGGAGTCTGAAGGCAAAATCATGGGACACAAGTAACAAGAATGCTCACACTGATTTATCTTTATTCATCTCAAACACACTTTTAAATAAAAATGAGCTCAACAGCTTTTCCTGAAGCCTTACAGAGCACAAAAGGAAGCTGGGGTACAGATTCTATTCCTAAGAAAGGTCTTTGCTGGGACAGCTCCCACTTTCTTGCCCTCTGCTGTCTATGCCCATGGTAGTGCATAGCACTTGCTGTCTCTGACAAAAAGGTAGCACAGATAAATTTTTCAGCTGTGCCTACGCAGACACAATCACTTAATAGTTTGTCTTGGAAGTGACCTTAAAGATCCTCTAGTTCCAACTCCCTGCCACAGCCAGGGATGCTACACACTATCAGGTTGCCCAGGTCTCCATCCAACCTGGCCTTGAACACATCCAGGGATGGGGCATCCACAGGCAGGTTATCATCAATTTCCTGATTAAAAAAATTGGGTTGCAATTAGAGACAACTCAGAAACTGCAACAGCAAGCAAGGTGTAGCACGGACAGCTAAAGACAGGCATACAAAGGGCTATCCAAAGGTAAGTCACCTTTAGTGAACACATGAAGTTCTATTTGCTAGTAAGAAGATTTGGCAGTAGCCATCAAAACTGCTGCTTGTTTCCATAGTAAATTAGTATTCATAAATTAGTTTGCTGGATTTGTGTCTTCCAAAGGGAGAACAAGGAAGGTTTTAAAACAACTGAACACTGCAAAAACTCTTGAATATAAAGAGAGTCTGCAATGTCTAACCAGCACAATCTTCTGCTTCCTAGCATTTTAAAAGGTGTTGCTGTATTTCAGTCTAATACCTTCATATAAGCAGCATTAAGTGGAAAATACCAGCTTGTAGCTCAAAACAGAATGTAATTTGGGAATATGATAATGATAGGACTGTGAAAGAGCTTCTGTTAGATAGACTATGCACCTCCAATACTCCCTCACATCAAAACTCAGCACTTTTTGGGTCTGGGTTTGTCAGGGTGAAGTCCCCAGACTGTGGAATAAAAATCCACTGATCCTTTTCTGTTCATTTCTGGATTCATGAGCTTTTGGGAAGACAAAACAGAGGAGCAAATCCTATCTAACACCTTTCCTATGTTGCTCTGACACTTGCAAGTGCCAGCATTTCATATACCTCTCTATTAACAAGATATGCATTTAAGTGAGCTTGACTTATTTAAAATGCTTTACATCCTGCTCTCTTCTAAAGAAATACAAGCTCTAGTTAGCTGATATGAAATATAAGACCAATGAAGGTATGTGAAATGCCATACTATTTGAATTTTTTATAGCAATGTAAACGAATTTCCACCTCAAGAGAAGAGGTTTCATCCCATGGTACTTCACTCTTAGTAATGTAACTAAACAAAACTCTCTTAAACTGATCATAGCTAGATATGGGTATTCTGCAGAATTAAGACTTCTGCCATTAAGTCTTAAAATGGAAGTAAAACTGCTCTTCTGATCCCAGAGTTTAACTGTTTCTACCTGTATGCCCACATACATATAGAAAACTACCTTATTTAACTTCTAGAATGGTATTAAAATAACACAGTGGAGAATGGGAAAACCTAGAAAAAGCACATAGAATAAGCACATAAGGATAAGAAAGGAGACAGAAGTGAAAAAATGCCACAGACCTGGTCAGAAGCCTGTCTGATCTTCTTTGAAGAAACTTTTTCTTTCAGTATTGCAGCAATCAGATGGCCCACTGCCTAAAGGGAAAAAGAAATAAAAAGAAAAGAAGTAAGAAGATATAAAAATCCCATGCATGACTTCTAAATTCTCCATTAAGAAGTCTTTACAATGCTGTTACATATGATCATTTTATTATGATTTGAACACCAACTTTACAGGTATGGGAGCTGGAATATGCTTTAGGGCCGAAATTTCCATAATGCTGGTATACTCAGTCTTACCGTTATGCTGAGGCACAAAAGAAATAAACCTCCATATGGCTCCACATACAGCCAAAGGTCTCTTTGCAGAGGTACATAGGTATTTAGGAATTGCAGATATTTTAATACAAAAACTTCAATAAACATTTATAGCGCCACTGCTGCACAGAACCCCACGTCCTTAAAAGCAATAGTAATTACTAAATCCTGTGCTATGCAGGGAAGCAGAAGCAAGAGAAGAAGCACAACACAGCAAATCTAAGCAACTTGCCCAGATTTTTCCATCACAAATTTTTCCATGCTTTTGGCTTAAGCAGTTTGCATATCCCCTTATCACAGCTGTCAGAAACATTTCATTTACTTTAAATAGGGCATTTGACATTAACATTACTCCTCATTAAGCCATTCTGCAGCAGAAATAATTCACAAGTTTTAAATAGTAAGGTCTTAAAAACAAAAAGCTTCAGTTCCCCAAAACAGCCTAGGTTTATTCTTTTGAGGTGAAGACTAAGCTCCTCATTCTATTTTAGCAGAAATCTGATTTCCTCAAACCGCCTTTCAAAATCTAAATGTGAACTGGAATACTGTCAAAGGCATGAGGTTGTTTGAACCCAGGCTTTTGTTTTCCGACTCATCTCTAATGACTTACTCTGCCTTGTTTCATAATTATTGATACTGCTACACAGAAAACCCTTTCTGTGAAAGACAGAAAGACATGTTTTCGTAGTAACAGCACAAAGATGTTTCAGACTATCAATGTGCCCAGAACAGCTGCTACATCTACTCTTCTCTGAAGGACAGATCATTACTTTTGGAAGAAGTAAACCAGGCCAGCAAGGAATAAAAATAAAAATTTGCATTTCTTATTTGTTAGTGTATGAAAAGACTGGAACAGATTATTTTCAATGTTTCCAGGTTCCTTCTCCTTTCAAGATTTATTTCCACTTCATTTAGGTACTAGCTGCTAACATGTCATAACAAACTGAAATAAGAGCTTACATTTCTTGGAAAGATGGCACTTTAAACATTCCTAGACTACAAGGACTATGCTTTTCACAGGTGAAGATACGTACTCTAACACATTTGACTTAAAAAGACGGGTCATTATTTGGAAATCTTACTCTTGAGGAAACAGGAGAAAATGGGACCAAGTCAGACATTTATCTCTGTTTGTCGGCAGCTATCCCATTGCAAGAGCAACAGTGTGCTCCCCAGGCAGATCAGATCTCTTTCAGTGCACTTAACAAGGGAAGCCTACATTATCTTTTCTTCTTCCTGCTTATAAGAACCTTCAGAAGTTAATTCACATCTCCATCCTTGAGACACTTCCATTACACAGGAAAAGAATAGAAATCAATAGAAACCAGGCTTTTGCAGTTGAACTAGCTATACAGAAAAGTCTAAATGCAGATTAGGCCCCTGCATTTCTAGAACTTGATTAACCAGTAAAATTTTATGACCTGCAAGTCTATGCTCCAGTTCCTCACTTTTCTGATCATGTGTAGATTACACACTCTGCAGAGCAGCTGTATTAGCTGGTCCCAGAAAGAGAAGACATCTCTCATGAAGTTGAATCTTGACCTGATTATACTTTGAAGATTACAGAATGCTTTCCACAGGTCACAGAATATAAGTGGAAACTATGAAAACAGCCAAAGCACAGGATAAAATCAACCAAAGTACATCAGTAGACCTTAATGATGCACAGCTACAGTGATGAGCCAAGACACTTAAGCAATACAACAGTGTACCATGGAGACATTCTGCAATGAAGAAAAATAAACTGTTTCAAAGATGCTGAGTCCTACTCATCAAGGCTAGTAATGATATAAACTCATCTGCAATGTGAGACACTTTGCTAGACCTTAGATGAAGTTCATTTTTCAGGGACATGGCTTTCTCTCCTAAATGCCAAGTTGATGACAAGTGGACTTCTGTATCTCTCTTTCAAACTAATTACTGTTAAACCAAGGCGAACTGAACTGAAGAGGCAAGAGAGGCACCAGGTTGCACAGACTGCATTCCCATCAACTTATTTCACCAAACAAATGGGTACATATTTAATCCTAAATTCAAAACAGGATGGGAAAGAAAACAGGGAAGTTGGCAATGAACTTACAGCTGAAGAGGAACAAAAATTTTTAATACTGACATAAGAAACTGCCAAAGAAAATAAGGTATATTTTCAAACTAGAGACTATTACTCCCACTACTCCTTCCTGTCCATTAAACGTACTTTGATAAACACTTCTTGTACATGAGAATTTCAGGTGAACATGACAAGGAGCCAATGCAGGGATCAGAAAATAAAGGCAGCTGAGCTGAGTTGCAGTTATCCTTTGATGACAGACAAGACTGCAGTAGTCCATCAGTTTGCACCACAAAGGAACAAAACAGATCAGTTCTATGAAGTATTGCAAAGTGTTTCGGCCCTGCACAACTCATTCGGCATCTGGTAATTTCTGGCTTCTCTTGAGATCACACGGTCACTAAAAACTACTTGGCCCCACTCCAACCTTCCAGTCATGGAAAGTTTCTGATTTTCCTGAAAATACTTTATAGTGATGAGGAAATTATACCCTATGTTTGGATTACATGGAGAGGGCAATTAGGATTTGACTGAAATTTAAGAATACCCTGTTTCTCTGGTTTTCTGACTTTGAAGAAAAAAAAAACAGATAGGCAGATAGGCAGCAGCTGTTGGAACAAACATTTCCACAGACAACTTGATTTGTTTTAATGCTTTTAAAAAATTACCTGTGACTGAACAACTGCATTAGGAAATTCAAATCGCTTCTTGATGTCATCCAACATTTTGGCTCTGTCATATGACACTAAATTTCACTCTGCAAGAGAGACTGAAAAAATATACTTAGGACTAGGAAAGACAGTGTACTATTTTCTACCAAAAAAAAAAAAAACCACCAAAAAACCCCCATAAGATTTATGTCATATTTAACAACAGATGCCAGCATTAAAGCGTTTTCTTCCCCCTCCAATGTCTACCATATCACCTTATCTCTTGGGCTTGAACCCAAGAAATGCTAGATACTTATTGGTCCTGCACACAGAATGAGTTATAGACATTTCTTAAAGCTGCAACAAATATACTATTCCATATGGCACAGCATATGTGTACTCTGAGAACATGTACTCTCAAGAGCATTTTAAGTATATTTCATTGACTAGAAAATGGAACAGCTCAAGAGGAGTGTTCACAGTCTCTCAAACATGACTTAAAATGCAAAATTATCCTCAAACATTCCATTATTTCATGCAAAACCAGAAGCAAAACATAAAAAAGACCAACCTGTGAGATTGCAAATGGTAATTGTTATTAGGAGCTGGAACACCCTAAGTGAAAACCTCTAAGCTGGAATATGCAAGTACTCACAAGCATACATGAACCTATATTGAAAAGAAATTAGAATTTAGTTTGTTGCACACCAATAAAACCGATGGCCACAGCAAATACTCAAATATTTCACTTTACTATAAACACACCTCTAGTCACTTGGAATGGCTTCCTTAAAAAACCAAAAAAAGTTAGTACTTGCTGAAAACCTAAGTGTAATCCTTTGCAATGAGCACTGAGGAAATACATACATGCACAGTACTCCAATTCCAAGACATGCTATGCATGTGATGCATTCAGAATCTTGCCACTGATTAAAAAAAATACGGAATTAAAACCTGGATACAAGCAAATGCAGCATGTGCCACAAAAAACACCATTTGCAGCAGGAGAACTCAAAATGAATGGTCACACAAATACATCAATGAATACAAATTCCTGGCACTTAAGCAGTGAGGTATTCCCATATACTTGTGGATTACATGTCTGAAAGTGTGGGGAAAAAAAAAACCAACACTGATGCCAGTATGGGTTTATATAGTTTAGAATAGATGTACTGCTTTTTGAGAAACAGGTGTTCATATAATAAATGAACACACACTAAACTAGAGCTGACATCTTTCTTGTAAAAAAAGAAAAAAAAAGAAAAAAAGATTGCTACAGCAATCAATTCCAGATACACCTGGATCTGTTGAGCATGGCTAATAACTCCAGTGGATCTAGATATATCTACCTATTTGTATGTATCAACCAAAGCCCCCTCAGTTTTACCCAACAAGCAGCAAAATGAGGTAAGGTTCCTCCTGGACAGTTTTGATACAATCACACTGGAATTATATTCTGTTACTCATCAGGTAATTTCTTTTAGCCACATTAAAAGAAAAAACTACTGTAGAAGATCATTACAACCACAGAACATACTTTCATTGTAAACACAAATCAGATATGCCAGACAGACTAGAAGTCTGTTGCCCTTGCACCAGACACAAATCCTCAATTTCTATCAATCCGAACTAAATATCTACAGGATAGTCACAATGCAACAGCTCTATCAGCACAATTAAATGAATTTAAATACTACCTAAACAGTTCCTCAGTCTTCAGCATTGACCCTCAGCAAAGGCAACTGTGTACGCATATGGAATGCCTGGAAAGTTTACAGGATACATGGCTAAACAAGGCGGGCAGAGACCTAAAGATGCTTTTAGTTCAACCTCCCGTTCAAAGGAAGTTCAGACATGTGGTCAGACCAGGTAGCTCAAGGCTTTGTCCCAATCCAGCTTTAAAAACCTCCCAAGATCAGGGAAGGCACCACTTTACAGAGCCATCCTGATTGATGAAAGCTTTCTGTCCATCACTGGTCTTTAGCTTTTTTTGCCATGAACTCCTAAGAAGTGCCTGGCCGCGCCTTCTTTCATTCCCCGCCCCCTGGAGGAGGCAGGGCTCCTACAGGGTACCATGAAACGGTCCCTCCTCCCAGCCGAACCAGTCCTAATGACCACAGCCTCGCCTCACAGGGCGAGGGCCCCAGCCGCATTATCTCACTGATCCCTGCTGAATTCAGTCCTTACGGCCAGTATCTCTCCCTACAGAGGGGCACAAAACTGGATATATCAATATGAGGTCTAAGGAGTACTGAGCAGAGGGGGACAAATTGCACCCTAACAGAGCTCTGTCAAACATCCTGGGGCAATGTCTGCCAGGGTCTATGGCCATCCCCACATAACTGCTCCCCCAGCCCATCCTATAAACGGTGGGCCAAGACAGGGCATTTGTCATTGTTGAAATTCCTGTGGTTTCCATCACCCTGCTCCTCTAGCCCATGCACAAGGCAGCTCTGCCAGCAGGCACATATCCTACCTTTGACAAAGGACCAGGGTCGGTGGAAGACAGTGTTGAAAGCCTTGTTCAAGTGGAGGTAAACAACATCTACCCCTCCACTTGACTGCAAATCAAATTATCATTTACTAAAGGCAATCAGGTGGGTCAGGCATAATTTTGCATTGGTAAATCCACACCCATGTGTATACTCCAAGTAAGAAACACTGAATCTGACATAGTTTAAGAACAAAGATCTCCAGAGCTCATTTAGTCCAATCCTCTCACCAAAACTGGTCTGCATAGATCCTCTTCCTCTCTACCAAATCCACTGAAGTCCTGAAAACCCACAGGGATGGAAGCCGTGAAATCATCAGCTCTGAAAGTGTTCAAGAAATGGCTGATGTTGCATTTTGGACTACTGTTTAGTTGACATAGTAGTTTTCAGTCAAATGCTGGACTTGATGATCTTGAAGGTCTTTTACAGCCTCCACGATCCTATGATTGTGGGTCACTTCCACCTCAGGATATTCTATTGTACACCATCAACCACACACATAAAAAAACATCCACCCCAAAAAAACCACCAAATACACACACAGAAGATAAAGAAAGGAAAAACAAGGTATTGGAATGGGACCTTGGCTTGTTTTCTCAAGTTAATCAATCCCAACGATAAGCATCTGAGGAGGCTTGAGCTCGACTTACTGCCTGCCAAATTGCTCTATCGTTGCCCCTCAATTGGAAAAGGGGAAAAAATATGATTAAGGGCTCACAACATAAGGACAGGAAGATTAGTCAGCAACTACTGACATGGGGGAAACTGACTCAAGTCAAGGAAATTAATTTTTCCCAATGAGTAGAATAGTAAGAGTAGAATAATAAGAAATATGAAAAAAAAATCTAGAAACATAATACCCCCACCCTTCCCTTCCTCCTGGGGACAACTTCACTCACTACCAACCTCTCTACCTCTTCCCCCTGAATGGAGCAGGAGATCAGGAAATTAGGTCACAGTCACACTTTTCCCCAGCTCCAGCAGGGAATCCCAACCACAGTCTAAAGTTCTTCATTAACTGCTCCGGTATGGGTGCCTTCTGCAGAGTGCAGTTCTTCAGGACAGACTGCTCCAGGGTGGGTCCTAAGTCTTGCCAGAAAACCTATTTCAGTGTGGGCTCCTGTCTCCATGGAGCCACTGGTCCTTTCAGGAGCCTGCTCCAGCACAGGCTCTTCTCCATTAAGTCACAGCCTCCTCTAGGCATCCAACAGCTTTGGCATGGGGCTCTCCACTGACTGCAGGTGGACACATCTGCTTCCCCATGGACTTCCATGGGCTGCAAGGCATACAAGCTACTTTACTACAGTCTTCACTGTGGGCTGCAATCACTGCTCCAGCACCCAGAGCATCTCCTCTCCCTCCTTCCGCCCCTTGGTGTCTGCAGGGCTGTTTCTCTCATACTCTCACGTCTCTCCCTGGGCTGCTGTCATGCAGCAGTTCTTCACCTTAAACTTGTTATCCCTGAGGTGCTGCCACCGTCACTGACAGGCTTGGCCTTGGCTGGTGGCTGGTCCATTTGGAGCCGGTTGGTATTGGTCAGACATGAGGAAAGGTTCTGGCAGTTTCTCACAGAGGCCACCCCTGCAGCCCCTCCGCTACCAAATCCTTGTCATGCAGATCTAATAATGCATCCTAATGCTACGAGAGACAAACACTGCTAATTCAAGTGACTAGAGGGGGCTGTCACGGCCTTACACCTTCAGATCTGGTCCAGTTCTCCAAAAGTAACTCCGTCAAGGTAAGGTAAGCTAAGCTAAGCAACAGGAAATGATCGCAGGGAGCACTGAGACCACATCTCCCGTATGTATTGCCTTTGGCTCATTTTTAAGGACTCTCGATTCAAACAGGTGTTCCTACCAAACCAGGGGTGAGAACACCTGCAAACACCCCTGCCGCCTGCGTGCGACATACGCAGAAGTCTCAAACCAACCAGTTTTAAATAAGAATATAAAACAAGCAACACCCCGTCACACAGGGCAGTAGCGGCAGCTGCCTTTAATTTGCTGCTATCCTGACGCCGCGGACCGGTCCCGCCGCCCCCCGGGCCCCTCACCTCGGCTGGGCCGGGCTCGCCGNGCATATTACCACATAATCACAGAATCAATTAGGTTGCAAAACACTATCAAGAACATTGAGGGTGCTGCTCTCTCAAAGCAGAAAAAGAGTTTAAGACCACTTCTCATGTATTTTGGTAACTGCTCTGCTGCCAAATGGTAACCACACATCTGGGACAAAAGAGGTATTCTCAATTAAGATTGTTAGTTTAACACAAAGGAGCACTTCTGTTCCCTAGCATCAAAACATAAGGCAACTTCTACAAGGCATGTATAACATAAGAATGGATCTCAGTTAAAATATCTTAAGAAAAAATCACAAATACTGTGAAAGGAATTTGTTCGAAAATGGTCAGATTATTCTCTAAGGTTACATCATTCTCTCTCAAGGTTATCTGCTCTGAGTTTGTTTGAGCTGAAAGTAGGGGAATACTGTCAAATAAAAGTGAATGTAGACAAGACTGTCTAGTATTTTTATCATTTTTTTCATTAAAAAATATCACGGATATATTGTTTTCTGTTTCACCAGCTGAAGCCATAGGCAGTTTGTGGCATTCAAAGAGCCCTGAATTGCCTGCATTGAATTCGTGGAGAAATGTGCACTGCCACTGACAAGAGCCACTAAAAGCCCAGAAGTGACTCAGAGTTCAAAACTGTATTCTCCTGAGCTGCCTACATGTGTACAAGCAAAGGGGAGATCGGTCAGATCCCAAAGAACATGTGGGCAGCTTCCTTTATCCATGACCTCTCTGCAACAGCTCTTTGCAAACAGCACATACAAGTATTTGTGACTTGGCTTTTGGCTCAGTACACTCGGGCCAAGATGAGCTCCCATGTCTGTTTGCTGCTGAAGTATCCGAAGATGCGGTAAAAGGACCTGTAGGGCCTTTCACAAAGATGCATTTCAGTCCATCTCTAGGTGATTGTAGATGATAACATGAATCCAAAGGCAGTGTTCAGTCTCCTCTGCCCATTCCATGCTTTCTGCTTCATCTAAGGACATCGCGCTATTGACAGATTGGTTTATTATTGACATTTTGTGATTAGTAGTCAGCTCTGAAGGACCATAACTCCATCCATGCAGAGCTTCCATGGACTTCAATGCAAATCTGGTGTGAGAGTGGAAATGAGAAAAAAGTCCCTGATTTGTATCCTCACAGGCTGTTGAGATGAATAGGAGTGGAAATTGCTTAACTCTTGCCAGGGAATACTCTGCAACTCACAAGATTAGGCTTGAAATGCCATACGGAACTTTATTCTGTAGGAGTTCATAGATAAAAACTCCCTTTTGTAATAGTGCAAGCAAGGCCCACAGCATTTTTTGACTGGCAGTATAGCACTTTTCCTTTTATAACTGCCATGTCGCAGAGCTTGCCTAAGGGGTGAAGTATGTCTCAGTAGCTTGCTATCGGAGGAAACTTCTCTTACTGTGTGTTAGCTCCCTGTTTTGCCCTAGACACAGGGCCCTTAGTTCCGAGTACATTGCCAAGTCTGCTATTGTCCAAATGAGCACTAGCCAAAATGGCTTTCAATTTCATGCAAACTGCAATGAGAGCTCCTAAGATTAAAGGAGCATATAGTAATTTGTTTTGGTGCTGACTATTCTGCGTGTGTTGAAACTGTGAAGCATCTTGCTTTGACAAGCACCTCACCAGAGGTTTCATGCCTGGTGTCAGAGCATTAGGATATCACATCCATTCTCTGGATTACTGGACTGTGGTGCGTAATTGCCAACACTGTTCCTAAGCCTTGAGTTCCATGCAGGTCATCTAAGGACACTGAGGCATGAGAACACTGAGTCTACGTAACACGAACATTCTCACAAAGGGCTTTTGGTAGTTCCAGAGACTAAGTCATGGCTTGAGACAAAAGGAACCCATCTCATCTTTGTGAAACCATTTACTGTCCTATGGTCTCAATCTGTTTTAATAAAGTGTTTTTCTATACTGGTATCTCAGAAGCAGGAAAAAAGCAGAAGATATCTCTTAAAGGACATACTTAAACTCTCAGATGCTGCTTTTGATTGCCTTTCAACTTCCAAGGCTTATAGAGCCTGGCTGTGAAATTGCGATATGTTTTCTGTAGTTGCCTGAAGTGGTGTCCCCAGCTTTAAAGGTCTCCCATTAAACTAGAAAAAATACTTGGGGGTTATGAAGGTAACATCAGTGCCAAAGTCATAACTGGGTTTGATTCAGAGTTGTTCATGTCATAGCTGCAGATTATGCTGAAAAATCTGTTTTCCCTAGCAGATTTTGAAATAAATTTTCCTTTTTGAGTGAAATTTGACACCTCTGGGAGGTGTCTCCACCAAAATTTACTGCTGGTCTTAATGTGGCCTATCTGTTATACAGAAAAGAATAAAAATAGAATTCATCCAGCTTGTATTGGGCTGAAAAATAGATTTACCATTCTCCAGTTCGTGTGACAAGAGTTCTTGAAAAAGTCAGCAAGTCCATGAAAACTTCCCTGTTCCCTGGCCTGTGAATTTGCTTCCAGGAGAAAAACTAGACAAGAGTCCTTGTCTCCAGTTACATTTTTTTTTAGGATATTCTAAATTGTTTTATTAGGGGACCGTCTAATCCCATGAGGGGGTTGGTTATGCATGGTAATGCTCTCCAGGAAATGCCAGAAGGTTCTCTTGGCAGCATTTGTAATATGCTGAGAGGTCTTCCAGTGAAGGTTACTATGCAAATGAAAATTATACAGTAACAGCACTGATAATGGCCTAATCTGCATATCTCATTTCTTGTATGGAATTTTATCCAAGCCAGAAAGCAATTTTAGCTTTAATCATGAAGCAAAGGAATAAGGAAAGTTCCAGTTTAGAATATATTGCAGAAATCAATAGCAGCAAAGCCTACCACTGTTGAAATATATTTAAGTCTCTTAAGCCTGATAATGAAATACAGTTTAAGCAAATGGACCTGCCTAGTCAGCTATGTCTTTAGCGGATATAACTAAGAAGGCTCATTTAAAATTCATTCAACTTTCAAATGCATCTGCTTTTGCTGCAAACAGTAGTCAGCTCTGAAGGGCCATCACTCCACCCATGCAGAGCTTCCATGGACTTCAATGCAAATCTGGTGTGAGAGTGGAAATGAGAAAAAAGTCCCTGATTTGTATCCTCACAGGCTGTTGAGATGAATAGGAGTGGAAATTGCTTAACTCTTGCCAGGGACTGCTCTGCAACTCGCAACATTAGGTTTGAAATGCCATACTGAGCTTTATCTTGTAGGAGTTCATAGATAAAAACTCCCTTTTGTAATAGTGCAAGCAAGGCCCACAGCATTTTTTGACTCCCTGTACAGCACTTGCTCTGCTCAAGGGTAATGCAGAAAGTTTGAGGCATATTTCTGGCAAAGTCTAATTGCTATCACTGTTGAACTGTTTCAGTGTGCCATTGATTGTGTCAAGTGGCAGAGTTTTTAAAGAGATACTAGAAGCTCTGGCATCAGCTCTCGCTCTCAGGTTCATGGATCATACAAAGCCCTTCAATTTATATGTGCTTGAACGAAAACAAATAACTAGTGGAGTGATAACATTGAAATTAGGAACTCACCAGAGGCTGGTTGCATACTACTCTGTACAACTAGATCTGATTTCATTAAATCAGTGGCAACAGCAGCCACAATATTAGAAAGGAGTCACCCCCCTGTTCTGGAATACACTGTAATAAATTTATGTCCCACACAAGATGGAAATGCTTTTGAAACAGTACCCAATATAAACGTTATTGCCACAATGGCAACATGGCTACTGATGGATCCTTCTAATACTAATAATATAACTTTGAAAAGATGTAGTATCTTGAATCCAGTAATCCTAATGCTTTTGTCTGATGATGGGGCCAAACATCACTAGAGTGAGCAGGTGGTGAACTTCAAGTAAACTGCAGGCAGATGTAACTGATGATCCTTTGCACAATCCAGATCTAACTTTGTCTTTAGCTGGTTCATCTTACTACTTACATGGGCAGTAATGAACAAGATACACTGTGAACAGCCAACAGCAAGTAATAGAAGCTGAACCTCACTAGACTCCAAATCAACAAACTGCATTCTCCTTTTAATTACATGATGCAGCACAGCAAAACCTAAGGCAGTTTCAAGGAATGCAATTAAGGAGATGTGATTTAGATTGTTTTATGCTTCATCTCCACTTTAAATGAACATTAGCTAATGACACAAAACTACAAGAAGACTGCTCAGGAGTAATTAAAAATAGATGAGTATTCCAGTTGTTGTCATAGAGATTAACAAGACTATTAATTTGTTTAGATTTACTCAGAGCGTGTTTGTAAGACATGATGTAACTTTAGCAGGATCAGGGAAGGGATCTTCCCCTGTACTTGGCCCTGGTGAGGTTGCATCTTGAATCCTGTGCTCAGTTTTGGGCCCATCACTCACTTTCTGAGAGCAGACATTGTGCTGAATCATGTATCCAGAGAAGGGGAACAAAGCCACTGGAGGGTCATATAAGGGGTACTTGAGGGAGCTGGGGTTGTTTAGCCTGGAGAAAATGAGAGTGAGGGGAGAATGTATCTCTTTCTAGAATTCCCAAAGACTTGCAAGGCTCCTGGCATCTATTTCATAAGAATTGGTGCCCCTTTTTACCCTAGTCTCTCAAGGATTTCCGTGAGGTGGGGATGCAAGGGCATAACATTGATGAATGATGTGCTGGGAAACTATTGCTCTTGCTCTATGTATGTGTATATATATATATGCATATATTTTCTACACACACACATATATTTGTATGTATTTGCAGTCTGAAGCAGATAAAATTTATAGTTTTGGTCAGTTTAAAATATGCTGTCTGAGGAACAGATAAATGGAGAATGGGTGAGGCAGCAGAGCATTGAGAGGTGGGAATTGCAGTAAATCAGGATAGCATGCTTTTTCCATTTTTATCTTTTGGAGAGCTGGGGAGTTTTTATTGGAAATTGTAAGTGTATGTAAAAGTGTCTGGAACTGATGTCACATGGTGATGAAAAGTATTCTGATAGAAAATTCATTGTTCATTGAGGGTGCCTACCATTAAGAGGAGTGTAATGAAGCACAGCTGCTTTCTACTAAAATCTGTTTAATTCAGTGGACCACACAGAGCTTATATGGAAGGGCTTCTGAAACCTGTATGGCAAGTCAGAATATACAGGCTGCAGATTCACTGATCCTCTTCCAGCAGCTGGCAAAATATATCCACCCATCTTAATTCTCATAATTCTGTTTTGTTCACCTCTATAACTTCATAAAAATTACCTCTAGGTTCCTCACAATGCTGTGATTACTGGCTGACTCCCATATGTTGAGCAATCATGCTTTACAACTTTCTCATATGTGAAAGTTGCTATTTCTGATTTGTATGATTTCTGTTTAGATTTCTGAAATGTGCCTATCAAGCTCCTCAGGCCAGACTTCTGAAAAGATACAGGTAATATATTCCTGAAACTTTGCAATGGTCCTTCAAATGCCACATCTGTCAAATTATTTTTTATTGACTGTTGAACTAGTTGTGAATTTCAGTTTCTCTGTTCTCCAGTACTACCTTTACTTACATGCTTTTTTCTATTTCTTAATTTTTTTGATTTTTTTCCAGGGCCAAACTTTCTCCTCACTGTATTTAACTGCTGTTTACCTTCATGCCTTATCTGGTTGTTCTTGGTTAAATAATTTATTCTCTTTTTATTTCAATTCATGTCCCATAAAGTTGGGATAAAACTACTTCCTGAACCACAGTGAGGGCAAAATCATGAGTTCATTAAAGATGAGGACAGCTAAGACACAGTGGCTATATGAGTGCTTTTCACTGATTAGAAAATCTGGTTTTCGCCAGGAGTTTTTCACCAAGGTAATGTTAAGCCATTTCAGCTTAAGGTTTTCTAGTGATACTGGAAGTTAAAGAAGATTTGGCTGGTTTATGGCTCTCACAATAAAAGTGTGAGGATTATGTACTCTTTTACCTTTCTGATACTCTTGTAATGATGCTACAGAATAACATAAGTATTCTATGATTGAGACATGGTGGTTATCTTATGCATGAACTCCTGTATTGGATAATGGTCAGCTTTACATAACTAATACAGTGATGTTTTGGGTTTGCATGGACAGGTTTTTGGTAGTGGGGGGGCTCCAGGAGTGGCTCTTGTGAGAAGCTGCTGGAAGCTTCCTCCATGTTCAGGAGAGCCAATGCCAGCCAGCTCCAAAATGGATATGCCACTGGCCAAGGCTGGGCAAATTAGAAATGACGGTAACATCTCTGTGATAAAATATTTAAGAAGGAAAATAGAACATGTTTTGCAGATGTAATTGCAGCCAGAGAAGAGCAAAAAGAGAATATGTGAGAGGAACAGAAACCAGGGTCAATGCAGAAGGAGGGACAGGAGGTGCTCCAAGTGCTGGAGCAGAGATTCCCCTGCAGCCTGTGGTGCAGACCATTGTGAGGCAGCTGTGCCCCTGCAGCCCATGGAGGATCCATGGGGATGGCGAGATCCAGCTGCAGCCCGTGCAGGACACCCACACCAGAGCTGGTGGATACCTGAGAGGAGGTTTGATCCCATGGGAAGCCTGTGCTGAAGCAGGGTCCTGGCAGGGACCTGGAGATGTGTGGAGAGAGGAGCCCACTCTGGAGCAGATTTCCTGGAAGGACCTGTGACCCCATGATGGGACCCACACTGAAGCAGCCTGGCCTTGAAGGAGTGCACCCCGTGGAAGAGTGACCCGTGCTGGAGAAGTTTGTGAAGGGCTGCTGCCTGTGGGATGGGCTCACATTGGAGAAGGTCATGGAGAACTGTCTCCTATGGGAGGGACCCCACATTGGAGCACGGGAAGGACTCCCCTTCCTGAGCAGTGGGAGAAACAACACTTGATGAACTGACCACAACCCCCATTCCCTGTCTCCATGTCTGCTGCGGGGGCAGGAGGTAGAGCTGGGAAGGAGGAAGGGGTAGAAGAAAGTATTTTAAGGTCTTATTTTACTTCTCATTGTCCTGCTCTAATTTTGTTAGTAATAAATAAAGTTAATATCTTTAATTTGAGCCTGTTTTGCCCATGACGGTATTGGATGAGTGATCTCTCTGTCCCTATGATCCCATGAACCCTTTGTTGTATTTTCTCTCCCCTGTACAGTTGCAGAGGGGAGTGAGAGAGAGACTTTGGTGGGTGCCTGGCATCTAGCCAGGAGCAACCCACTACAGTCTTTTTGGTGCCATGGCTTGGATTCAGACTGAGGTTGCTGCCACCACAAGAACCTGATGCAGAGTGAAGATGGTCACATAATTGCTTTACAGTCTTTGGCTGATTGCTAATGGGGAGATTTCCTGTCAAGCCAGGAACTTAGAACACTGATTTCAATGAAGTTATTCCCTAATATCTCCCTTGCACATGTGATCAGACTATCCTGGCTATGGCTGGGAAAATCCAAAACAAGTTCTCTGAACTTAGTCATTACACAGGTCTAAACAGAGTACAGAATTTGACTTTCTTTGACTAACAGGAGTATTTACTCCAGGGCCTCCACCATTGTGAGGAAATAAACACCTAAATACTTTCTTGTAGGTCTCTCAACAAGACTTTTCCACTCTCAGTGAATTTCCTTATGTGTCCCTAGAGGCCTCTAAAATTTTTTTAACCTTTTATACTATAATATTGTGCATACCCAAGACCCTTTTTTTGCATTTATCTTTCTTTGCTATTACTACATCCCCCTGAGGTGACCGGTGCTGAGTTATAAAATAGTTTATATTGCTTTCTAAATCTTGCAGCCCTTGGTCTTGAAGATCTTTTCTATTGATAAGGGGGATTATATGTTTCCAGCTAAAGTGCTTATTTTCTATTTGATTTGCGATTAGAAATGGACAAGCCAATAAAACCTCAAAACAGGCACACATTTGGCTCAAGCTGCTAGGCATTTGTTCATCCTATGTAGTAACCAAAGAAAGCCAATCCAGACATAGTATTCTGCCATTAGTTCCTGGCAGCTGGAATGGTATTATGAAAAAACTTAGACATATTCCTTGTTGTGTGTGTAAGATCAGCTGTAAGCTTATTTTAAGTTTTGGCTCTGGTTCAGACCATTGTAATCAATATCTGGCTTGGATCAAGAATGGCTATGTTTTTTTTATATTGTCTGTATAAGGAAATTAAAAGATCTCAAATACAGAGAAATTCAGACTGATGGTATATTTAAAAGGCACAGTGGTTTCCTTTATAGCCAGTAATATTAGCTTTTTCAGTTCATTGCTTTTTTGAAACATTTGAAAACAAGGCCCATTTAAGAGTCAGTCAATATACTTGGGTCACAAAATTTGAACTTCAAATAGAAATTTAAAACAGCTGTGTTTGAAATATTGAAGACAATTCAATGTATCAAATGAGATGGGAAACAGTCTTCTTTTTTGTGGCATAAGACATACGTGCCTTGTGTAAGAAAATAATACAGAAAGGCAGCAATTCCTTTCAGCCATGTGTGGAATCATCGACAGTATATCTATGAAATACAGCTCCTGTTACGTTAGATGTAATGCTGTACTAACACATCTACACTCTTTGTACAGTTAGCTGTATACTGAGCAGAAATGTTGACTAATGTTCCATGTAATTCAGGGATTTGGGGTCTATGCATCACATGTCACAGCTTGATGCAAGTATGTCTGAAGATGTCTGAACACAAGGACTGGTGCCTCCCAGGAAGCCCACAGCTGTATCAGTTATTTCAGCACACATAAAAGGTACAAGCATTGTCAGCGTTGCAGGAGTTGATTATGTGAAGCTTTAGGCTCTTAAATACTTCTAAGAACATAACTTAAAGTCTTATTTTCCAGCAGCTGAGTAGTTATTCTGTGGTAAACTTTATTTAGGCAGCACTGAATAGCACTTCTAGAAAATTGCCTTCACCTTTGTAACTCTGTAGTTCTTTGAGCCAGTGTCTTTTCACATTCATATGCACATAATTGCATCCATCTGCTATAATAAGATCAAAGAATGTTTCTTTTAACTGTTAATCCAAAATGAAGTAAGTAGTTGCACGAGTTTGTCACTTAACAGCTTGAGATCACTTTTTTTTGCTCCTGTAAACCAAGGATTGTATTTGGAATTCATGAAACTTTTAGATTTTTATATCATGACTGTAATTGCATCTCAGCCTCTTCAGCTTGAATGCAAATGCTGTGTTTGGGTTTTATTGTTGGTTAAAAATCAACATTGCTTGACAATTGACAAATATTAAACAGCTTCCTTTTTTTTCCCAAATTTGAGCCTGAATCAGCAGATGTTTCTGAGTAATGATTACTGAACTGAGTGGTCTCAGTTAAGTTGCTAAAAAGACACTTAGAATGAATGAAGTTAGGTAATAGAAGCATTTCCACCATGACACTGATATGTGTTATAGGAAAACAGCTTGTAGTTATTCAGTCTCATTTTAAGTCAAGAGGAAAAATAATTTTGTCCATAATATGTATAAGAAATGCATAAGAAAAAAAGTCAGTATAGAAAGACTCCAGAGGATGATCCAGCTCCATTCCATCCAGTAGGATCCCAAGTCAGGAAGCTGATGCTTTGTTCAGATGGGTCCTGACACTGAAAGCCCACTGCATTGAGCTCAGTGGTGGTCCAGCCTCTCGGTCCTTGCTCACACGCATAATCCTTACTCAAGAACAAAGTTTTAAACTTACCAGAATCAGCGTTGGTGTGTTTATGGACTCAGCAGGACTTCTTGTATTTGCTGGCTTGTCTAATGCAAGAGTATTAGAAGATATGTGAAGTTTCAGATCTGCGCATCAGAATTTTAGAACATGTATATTGATATATGTGGATACTCTTATACATTTCAAGTCACATTGTAACTTGCGGAATTTTTACAAATTGTATTCATCCTTTTCCATTCTTGGTGCGGCTTTTATCTATTAGGGCTTACAACATCTGTAAGAAAAGAAAAGTGCAGCTCAGTAGTTTCAAAGGAATTATTAAATCATGCTAAAATTTCGGCAATGAGCGCTCATTCCCGAAATGAAAGGAGAGAAGATAGAAATCGTGGTCTTCTGGAGAGGTTAAATGAGGACATCAGCGCGGGGACTCGGCGCGCCATCTCTCGGTGATTCCTGGAAGGCCAGGGGAGGGTGTGTGGCATGCTACCCTGAGAAAGATTGTTGTGCTGACTGTCCAGTCACTGGGCTATCACTGCCATCGCAAAGATTGTCAAAAATGTAATTATCGAACAGACTAAGTGCGTTTTCAACGCGCAAAATATTACTACCGGCAATTTTGGACAATTTTATGGCTGTTGGAAAACAGTCATCTCACGAACGTCAGCACCGTGATGTTGACATTCACAGTAAATCACTCCACTTAGCTCCACAGTGGCATATTCCTGTGGCAGGAATCCTCACGTTATCTCCTACGGTACGGAAGCCATACCTTAATGGTTGACGGAATGACCGTGTTTTGAGGGACTTGAGCCCGTTACAGGTAGAAATAGCAGCTGTTGGTACAAACATGTGTTAAAGAATCCCATTTTTCATTTCCTGCCTGCTGTGTGCGCATCATCACCTACCATCCCGTGCAAGTCGGACATTCCCTTCTTGTCCTCTCCTCTTTGTTTTTGCAAGGGGTTTGATTCATCGGGGTCTTTTCCGAGCCGTTTGTGGGTGCCGCCGCCGCCGCGCGAGGTGGCGGTGCGGGGTGCGGGGTGCGGGCAGGGGCCGCAGCACANCGCGGCTGCGCTGCGCTGGCCGGCGGAGCTGGGGCGAGCTGTGGGACTGCCGCGGGCGGGGAGCGGGAGCGGGAGCGCGGGCAGCGGGAGCACGGGGAGCCGGAGCCGCGAGCCAGAGCGGTAGCCGCCGCTGAAGCCGGCGGGAGCAGCGAAGCAGAGGATGCCCGCCGTCCACTCGCCGCTTCTCTGCGCGCCCGCCATCTCCTCCACGTCCTCATGAATTAGGGCTGCGCGGTGGGGGTGGGGGACGGCAGCGAGCGCCCCGGCGGAACCGGCGCCCCAGGCATGGCCGGCTCGGTGAGTGAGTACCGCGGATCTCCTCCGGTCCTCCGCCCCGCGCTGCCCGGCGCCGCCGGTTGCTCGCCGCCGCGAAGGGTTGGCGTGATCGGGAATTTCTCTTTGCGTTCGGCTTTCCCTACCTCCCGCTGCTCCCGGCGGCGGCGCGGCGCGCGCACTCACTTGGAGGGAGCTGTGGTCCTGCCGCCGCAGCGCGGGCAGCGAACGCGGAGGCGCCGAGGGGAGGACGGAGCGTCCCTGACAGCGCACCCCGGGTCGCCTCCCCGCGCTCTCCCGGTGGCACCGAGAGCTGTTCTACGCCCTCGCCTCCGGGGCCGTTTTTTCGTTGTTGCAGCGGTGCCTTGCTGGTTTTGCCAACTCTCGCCCCACCAGATCTTTTCTGCTGCGTTTATGGTACTGCTGTGCCCTTGTGTCCCCGCACCGCTCGCGATGGGACCGGTTCCCCCCGGCCGCCCGCCCCATCTCCGCTTATTGGGGTGCTCACCGGCCGCTCCCCGCCTCTTTCCCCGCAGTGTGCCGTCCAGGTGAAGCTGGAGCTGGGACACCGAGCCCAGGTCAGGAAGAAACCCACCGTAGAGGGCTTCACCCACGACTGGATGGTGTTTGTCAGAGGGCCTGAACACAGCAACATTCAGCACTTTGTGGAGAAAGTCATCTTTCACCTGCACGAGAGCTTCCCCAGGCCGAAAAGAGGTAGTGGGGTCTCGCCCGGGATGAGCGCTTCGAGGCAGCCCAGAGCAGGCGCAGCCGATGGGTCCGTGCCGGTCTCGGTGGAGAACAAAAGCGGCCGCCAGTGCGGTGGTGGGCTGCCGGGGCCCTTCTCCCGCCGCTCGTAGGGCTGTCCGGGGTCGGGAGGGGCTCCTCTCTGCCCCTTCACGCACTTGCTGCTGCGGGGATGTCCACTCGCGGCCGCCTGTGGTCGCAGAGCTTGGTCCGACCGTGGGTCTGTATCCCGACTGCTTCTGGTCTCTCGGTTGTGGGTGGTACGCAGTTGGCTTCTTTCCCGGCGTAGGTCCTCACTGGCGATTTTTGCCCACGTGTTACTTTTTTCTGGCGGGTGTTGTTTTCTCCCGATGTCCTGTATGATTAGAATAGAGATGCCTGTACGTGTGTTCCTGTTTCGATTTTGGTGCTTGTGTTTGCACTCCCTCAACACCCTGTTTGTTCATCTCCTGGGCTTCGTCCTTTCATGAGTACATGAAAAGGTGTGTATATGTGGTGCATATGGACCCATACAGGTTTGACTGGGAGACATGCAAGAAGCCTTCTGTTTTCAGATCCATTTCCTGAGCCTTTGCTCATCTTGGTTATTGTAGTGGGATTAGCTGAGGTAACAGTACAAATAAAAGAAGTGAGCAGGTTTATTTCTCTATAAAGACACAATGCTTTGGAGTTATCTTTTACTTGATCTGTAATCTTTATTGGCATCTAGTACTTCTCCAGTTCTTTAGAACAACATCATCATAAATCCTGTCTGCTTGGAGCTAGGTGGGGATGAATTGAATGTTCATGGAGCAAAACATAGGAAAATATTGGGTGTTGAGATAAAAAACGTTTGCTTTGCAGTAAGGTAAAAACATCTAGCTTGATTTAATGTTTCTCAGTTGGAAAATACCAAGCTGTGACTTTCTTTTATGTCAATTACTTTGTTTTCTCTAGAATACTTCCCTTCTCTTGAGCATCGGAGAGTAAGAGTTACAGTATTTCAGCTCCAGAATTTATCCTCTGAAGTACAGGGTATTAATTACCTTTTATTTTCATAAAGACAGTATATTTTGATCTATTGTAAATCAGTGCAGGACTACACAAATAAAATACTGCACTGTTAGTGTTGAATTAAACTGCCTGCATTGTCCTAGTGAGTCTTCCTCTTGCTTTCTTCTATTTCTTGTTTGAAAAACATGACTTTAAGTCAATCTAAATAGTTTGGCAGAAAAACTCCTGAGTCTGAGCAGCCTAAATAGGTCAGATAGTATTATCCATCTTCAGTGAATTAGGTGATGTATTGTATGAAATCAGTGGTAGAAAGTGTGTTTAATACTTATAGCCCAGTCTGCATAGGGGATGTTGGTGATCCTGTCTGCTTTTATTAGGTCTGCTGTATTTATTTACTTGCTGTCTGGCCTCTGGGAACATAAGCCTGCTGCCTAAACTTGGTTGCTGGGTGTGATGTGGAGTCTGCTAATAAGAATATAGTTTTGGACTTTTGCAAGTGCAGGATGCATCATTTGCTGCTTGAAGTGCTTTGTGTCTCCAGCTGATGAGTTCAGTTATGCAGTCATTTAAGTCATTGTTTTAAAGTGTTTATTTTGGGGTTTTGTTTGTATGCGTCATTTTCATGATGTGGCAGCTGCTGGGAAGGATGCCCTCTTATATAGCCTGGGAGGGAGCTTGTTGTACAGTGCTTGCACATGCCTTGAATTGTAGGAGAACGCTGCAGCCACTCTCATTCAGCAGATCATAACTTGGATGGCAGGCAGTCCATTCACTTCTGGGCTTTGCTTAGCCTCCTAAAACTACTGATGCTGAAGAAATTTCAGGTCCTTGAAATCACAGTGGAAGAATGATCTATGTATGAATTACCTAGAATGCTTTCTGCTGTTGAAAAGTGTTTAAAAGGGTTGTGGAAATGTGTGCCTTGTGAATGACAGCATTTCTTTTTGTCTTTCTAGTTCAGAAATACTGTTAAAATTTTTGACAGGAGTATTCTAAGGGTTTTTTTTGGTCTCTGAAGTCAGTGCTACTTGTTTGGTTTGATATCTCAAGTGTTGCATATTTAATAGGAATAATATGGATGGTTGTAGTGTTAGCCAAATTGCCTCTTTTCCACCACTTTGTCTTCAGTTATATACTTTATTATTTTAGCATAGGATAATTTACCACTTGGAGATACTTGGTAATGTTGCAAACTTTTCCTGAGCCATGGGTTTAGCATGCTGAAGTTAGGTGTACAGTATTAATCAATAGTAAGTACTAGTATATGGGCTAGCCATAATAACACCTAGTTGTCTGATAAGTATTCTTTTTATCTCTTCATTTGTGATAAGAGTGGCTGCTCAGAGATGTATGCTTGTTAGGAAAAATTTTAATTCATTAGGTCTATCTGTAAAGCTCACAAATCAATTTGACAATAATAAATCAGTAGACTATCATAGGTGCTATTAACTCATAAAGTATTTCTGTTGCTAGATCACTTTTTATTAGGGGCACAGTAATTCCAACTACAAGGGGAAGCAAGGGAGATAAATTATTGCCAGGTCATTTGCTTTGCAAATTTATGAGAATAGCTGAATACATTGTCAGTTTTGCCAGCTACAACTATGGCTTTGCTTATCTGTCTATGCTAGAAATTTTGGAAGTTCTAGATGTTGGCAGTGAGTTTGCAAAGGTGTGTTCAAGTGTTTGTTCTGCTAATAGTTGCTACAGAGCAAGCAAGGTCCTGTATTCCAAAGCTGCATTAATTTTAAGGTGGCAACATAGCTAGCAATGGTGTTCAGTCACTGGAGTACAGGTTGATTTATCTGTGTTGGTAGGGTGGAAGGGTAATGGTAACTAACAGAGAACAAAGTGTAGATAAGCTCGAGTGACCTAATAAAATAGTATTCTTCATCTTTCAGTCTGTCACACCTTAAAATCCTGAGCTTGGCAGTGGTTTTATTGCTTTCTGTTTGCGTTATGATGACTGAATGCCTATGTTTATCCTAGCATGGTGGAGCATACAGGAGTGTGCAGTGACTGGTTCTCTTTACTTCATCTCATTTATTGGCCTGCTCCTACTGTCTGATTTCCATGAGTAGTTTCATGGAGGGGTAGCTACAGGACTGTTTGTCACATTCAAGAGAATAGAGTCATTCCCGTATTCAATTTTGAGTAGTATTTGCGAGACAAAAGCTCTCTAGGATCACCATGCAATCACAAATACTGCTGTTTTCAAATCTTGTCTGTGATGCTGATGTAAATTGGTTAAGAAAATTTTTAAGACTCTAACTTTATTTCAAAGCATGTGATGCTTATCTTTCATTATTCCTGTGAAGAAAATAGTCCTATGTGTAGAACTGAAATATTTTAAAGCATGTCTGTGAAACAGGGCGTGTCACCAGATTGTGGTTAGTTTTGATCCACTGCTATACTGCCTCCAAAAGAGGAGCTGTTTCTCTTGCATCATAATATGTCTCATTAATTGTATGGATGCTAACCAATGTAGAAATATTTTCTTCTTCTTGCCTAACAAATGCTGGTGCTCTTCAACAGTTGTCTGACTTACGTTTCCTTATCCAACTGAAATACTGTAAGAGACAGAGTATCTTTTATGTTTTAATGTGACTCATAAGCACACCTCAAAAATGACATTGGAACAAGTGTATTTTGAGTGGTTAAATTTCTGTTAATCAGTGGTACCTTCTGACAAGCTAATTTTTTCCAATTAAAGAAAAAAAAGGGTGGGCAGTATTTCTGTGCTAATAGCTTAGTCAATATGAAAATGCTGGCTTGGTCACTGGAATGTTGTAACTTAAAAAGTGGGAGATGTTGCTTTCCTCTGTGGAGCTGAGAGCAATGCTGCTTAGTGCATCTCTTAGCTCAATAAGTTTTACAATGATATGGCAAAGTGGTGGAAGTAAAGCTGCTTGGTATTCTACTGCTGGAAGGACCAACTATAATAGTCTTCTAGAAAGCTCACATTTCTATCACTGGTTGTTTTCATTAACATTGGCTGTTAGGGCAGAATGAGACCAGTGAATCCTAACAGTTTGAAATAGATTTAGCTACTGGAAAAGATGCCTTCTGCTATTCTTGATTAATTGATTTTCCTTTTCATGATTTTTAACTGTAAAATAAAAAATCTTTTTGTGCTCCTTTTAAAACCAATGAGAGTCTTAACTCTCTTAATTTTAGTGAACTGAGTGGTGTGAGGATAGGAACCCAGAAGAAGATTCTTCCCTGATGACTGAAGTTTTCTTTTCCTAACAGCTTGCTCAGGCAGACCATCAAGATCACTAAACAGGCAATCAGTTTTATGCTGTGTATTTTAGTAGAATATTAGGTATACTTGTAAGAAGTTAGATCAGTTCTAGGTGGTTTTGCTTTTTTCTGGGTTTTCCTTGCTTTTTTTCCCCTCATAATTTTGCCTGAGCCTAATAGGTATGATAGACACACAGGAATTAATTTTTGCATCAGTCTAATAGATTCGCATTTGATACCACTTTTTTTGGGGGCAATTGTTCCTCTTAGTTGCAAAATGGTCGCATGAAATGACTGATATCTAGTGAAGAACTTCATATGCGTAACAGGAAACTCTTGAGACTTAATTTTGCTACTACTGAATAGGAAGGTGAATGCTTAGAGATTACATGTGGTTTTAGGTGCACTTTCTGATTCAGCCACATGCAAATCAAAAGGGCATGCCACAGACTTAAAAGAAAGTGCAAAGGGTTTGAATATAGGGAAGCTATCAAGTTTTATATGTACATGAATGACATCAATAGGTAATTGGTGGCTTTGATTTTAAGATTCTACTTGTACAGGAAACTGGTAGAGTAAATAATTTCCTCTCACTGATAGGACTCAAAAAATAATCACATTCAAAGCCAATGTTTAGGCTTTATTTAGAAGTAAACCATATAAAAAACTGGGAAATGACAGGGCTGACATTGTCCAGTGTCAAAAACTTAGTTTTTTAAGTCTATTTGTACAGTTTCTTGTGTGGGTTAATTGTGTGATTTATGTGTTCAATGTGTGCTTTTTTTCATTTTCCTGCATGGGATGGATGCTACTTTTACCTACATTTCTTCTCCCTGCAGGCATGTTTCTGCAAGGGCAAATGCTGATTCTGTCAGAAACTGCCAATCAGTTCTGACTCTCTTAAGTCTTAAAAGATGAACCTTTGTTATTTATTCCACAGTAGGTTACATTTGTATAGCATTTAGTTACTGAAACAGTATTTTTAGTTTTGATAAGCTCTAGTTACTTCTTACTAAAGCTACAATATTAATATTTGCTGCTTGTAACTCTTCCAGATTTTAGATGACAGGAAGTGTAGTTTCAGGGCTGTCTTACAAAAGATTTTTGGATGGCTGTAGGATAATACTTGCTTGAAGTACAGAGAACCAGATTATTTTGTGTAAAATCAAATCTATCACCTTTTTTAGTAAGATGAAGGAGAAGATACCACGGTATTAAAACTGGCGATAGTTTAATTTAAAGCATTTATTTGAGAAAATGAAAACAACTGTGTTGCTGAGTATTTATTATTTTGACTATTTATATCTGTGCAGTTTTTGTTCTTAGAAAAATAAATGTGTCAGAAATGTTTAAACCATGTATTATTTACAATTACAGGTTAGGCAATATGAACTGGAGACATAATTATGTCTGTTAAGATTTAGTAAGTTGTAAAATGTTGGACATGGATTTGTTACTTTTTGTGGTAGTGTTTAAGGTATGAAGGCTATTCTTGTCATAATGTTGTTCATTATGGTCAGGATTATCTTTTGGTGTGTTGGGTTTGGGTTTGGTTTTGGGTTTTTTTTATAATTGTACATTCAGGTTTTGGGGAGAAATGTTGAAGGGGATTAATCTGTCCTTTATTCTAGCAGAATCTGTAAAAAAGACAACTTGATAGTGGCAACCTGAATGTAAAGCCTGTTGATGATGCTTGCATTAGTTGGGGAAAACACAATTAATTTATAAATGTTTAATCCAGAATTAAATCTATAGGTTGCTGAAGTTTGACTACATGAATTTTTGTGAGATTCCTGTGATGAATACCTGCAATTTTAAACCAGCAGAATTTAGTTCATCAGTGATCATCCTCTTCCCTTCATGATAGTGCTTGATAGACTAGATTGATACATGAAGACAAAGGAACAGTCAAATTCTAACACTTGTATATGTTTGCATGAAAATTATGATTTCTCATCATAAAACACTTAGCTTATAATTCAAGATGTTCTTCACTTTTTGTGTGATTTTTGCCTTTTTGATGTGCCCTCTAGTATATAAAGGGCTGGAAGAACGGACTGGTATATAAAATTTTTGTATGCTTACTTAAATATCTGTGTGGGAATTGATTTTAACATTAAATCTATTTATGTATGTCATCAGAGTTTCTTATCAGCATCTTTGGCTTAACTCTCTCCCTTGCTTGCCAGGTAAGGGCTGTACCACACTGTTAATCTTGTTCCAAACTCCTGCAGTGGCTCTGGCTTTCTAGAGGAGTACAGGTTTGTTTCTTTGAGCTCCCTGGACAAGGCTGGTGGTGCTGGATGAGTTTGATTTTAAAATTTGTGCACACTATGGTAACACAGGTCTTGACAACTGTAACATCATCTAAAAGATAGATCAAATGTAATTTATTTTAAATGCAGGTCACACATATTCTGAGCAGCTGATGCATAGAAATTGCAATTGTATGACTTCAGTGACTTCTCCATAATTCCATGTAATAAAGCATAGGACTGACTATACACAGTAGGATGTATGTATTTTTTATGGGGTGTCTTGGTCATAAAGGCAAATACCAGCATAGGTATTTCTATTTTCAGATGGTTATCATGACAAAGTGAATTATTATACATAACATAGCAAAACAAGAGCAGAACTGAATGAGCAATGTGAGATGGATTGATTTTGCTGTTGATTCCTAGGATATACAGTGGTTTGCAATAAGTCTAAATTTACTATTTGCACCTGCTGTTCTAAGGCTTGTACAGAAGAATTCTACCCAATTCAGTCAGACACTAATTGTTTTGCTTATTCTAGATAGAAGAAATGTGAACATGTATCTTGAGATAGGGGTTGATAGAGAAGGTGTAGGCTTAGAGGGCAAATGGAAGACTATGTATACTTAGAGGGAGACAATATTTTACATTTCATGTCCAAGCTTTAAAGGGTAAGTTATCCAGAAAGGAATAATGTGGAGACTTAGTGGAAACAGAACTACTTGACATTGTGGGCTAGAGGCCAGCAATCATGGTGCTTTCCATCATGTGGGTGGAAAAATGAGAGGTCCAAATATGTTTGCTGTTACTCAAAGCAGCCTTTCTCATAATGTTTTTTTTCCTGACAAATTTTGATTCATAGGTATTAAATGGGTAAGTGGAATTTTAATTCCTCTTGTTATCTAGTACTAGGCTCTATAATCTATAATAACAAAAAATATGTACATTTCATTTTACATAATGTAAATTCAAAGTGATTATTTTATTGATTTTGGTAAAAACAATTTACACAATGGGAGTTTGTGTCATCATAGCACTAGCACCATGCTTTACTGAAAAGCAAGAGAGAGGTGGATTAAACTTGAAATCTTGTGTGCTCTCTGAATATGGAGATGCACAGGTCTGGAGTAATATTCAAGGGCAGGTGTTTATAACTAGGATACCTCCAGGTGATTTTTATTTTTGTAACTTTGTTTTTTTGATTGACTTGTTAGGTATTTTTTGTTTTGTTTTAGTTTTGGTAGTTTTCTTTTCTTGCCCAGCCTGGGGGCTCACTGTATTTCTGGACACTCTTGGTGTATTAAAATGACTTAATATGGCTAGAGGAAAAAACAAAACTATGTGAATGAATAAAGTATGTTGAAATGTGTACAGTCTCCAGCCTGTTTCTGTGAAAAGGTCTTAATGAATATTGCTTTGAAATAGTTCTGACAAAGTGTTTCTTTAAATATCCCTAAACATAAAAGCCTGAAAAGCTTTCACTTTTTTAAAAGAGTAGTGCACCCTTGCAATATGTTTGTGGGATGGTGTTGTGTTTTGCCTCTGTGACATAAGCTTTTGGCAGGGAAAAGAAGTGGACACTAATAAGCAGAATAGTAATATTTGTTCTTTTTAGCCAGATCCAATGCCCAGCCCTGTGCAGCCAATATCCAGTTGCTGCCTTTCACTAAAGGAATGCTTAGTAAGTGGAGGTGCTGCGTAGAGTCCGTGTCCTGCGCACAGCATGCGTGTCCTTGCCCCACGTGTGTCTCGCAGGGCTTGGGGGTTTTGTTTTGCTGAACACTGGCCCAGCAGGCACTGCATTCCAGAGCCTGACTCCCGTGAGGAAGAAGCAGCATGCTAGGGAGGGACAGGCTGACAGGGAGGCAGAGGTGGATATCTACTGCCAGGGCATAACTCTGCATAGGATCTGCACTGGACTTTTTAAGAAATGGGGAGGAAGGCTGCAAAAGCATTTTGCTGTGTTTGAGGACTGAATGTGGAAAGTATTTATGTAAATTGTTCTCTAAATTTTGTAGCTGATGAGAGGATGAAAGTGCAGTTGAACTAGTTTTGGGCAAGGTCAGTTAGCTATTCAAAAAAGTCCTCAACAGATAAATTTCAGATATTTAAAAAATAATGAGCTGGGCATTGGCATGAGCAATATACAGGGAATAAAGAGATAATGATAAGAAAAATACTTAGAAAGCATACTTTTTTTTTTTTTTGAGGCAGAAAAACCCCCGAATGGTATGTTTTGTAAACACATTGCTTTGTTTAGTCTTTCCTTTAGATATTTCTGAAGAAATCTTTGTTTGCTATACTGAAATCAGAAGCTACTGTACTTGTGAATTCCTCCGCAATACATGAAGGTTCCTAATCTGTTTTGTTGTTGCTGCTATTAAGGTTATGACTTTTAGAGCTGCAAAGGTCTGCTGCTTCTATCTGTGATAAAATTTTTGCACTGTTAAGACTAAATTTTTTTGGCATTCAAGTTGTTATGTCTGTGCTTGGCTGTCACTAATGTGTCTGAAGTGTTTTTTAATTAAGTGCATGGCTTGTGTGAGTATTGTAAATTCTTCCATTTGTACCTAGTAAATATTCTAAAATAAAAAGTCCCAGCTTAAATTTGGTGAGGCTTTTTTGGGCCCCTTTCTGTTGTGCCAGGTTTTACCCTATTTCTGCAGAATATTGCAGTGATGTCTTCTCAGCAAAAATACTCTACCCATAACTTATAGTCTACTCGTTAATTCATTACAATTATGTTAATAGAAGTGGCAATATAACAATACAATTGGATTATTCTTACTGTCTGAAGAGTAGAGATACTTCAGGAAGACTTCTCAGACTCTACTTTTTTTTTTTTTTTTTTTTTTTTTAAATTTGGTTTTTGTATGACGCTTTTTTTTTTNNNTTAAGATTGGTCTTAGTATGACGCTCATTTGCTTAATAAAAAGGCAACCAGAACAGATTTGTTCCCTATCTTTTGGTCTTAAACACTTCTCTGTGCAAGTATGGGGTGGTAGTAACCCTCCAACCAGTCTCTGTAGTTACCTAATATCCTTTCTTTTAGGGATATTGGCTTTTATTAGTCTCTGTGTAATTCTTCCCTAGGTAATTTTTTTAATAAAAGATATTACAGCTGACTTTAAAATGCTGTTAGGTATTTGTGTATAAATTACTTGGAGCTGTGAAGCAACTCCATCCAAGCTCTTTAAGTGCCTTTGGCAGTTGTGTACTAACACACCAAGACCAGCCCTTGAACCTAAATCAAATAAGGCAGCCAGCATCAGTGAAGTACTTGTTTGCTTCTGCAGGCACTGCTATCCTATCCTAGCACTGCTGTTCTAGTGGGTATTGCCTGCAAACTAAATAGAAACAAATTGGTTTCTATGAAGCAGGTCTACCTCAGGTTACTTCCTTGAATTTGTGATATAATAGAGGCAAAGTTAAACAATCGCTGCAGACCTTGCAGATATTGAAAAAAAAGTTTAGTTGTATTAGATTACTGATCTTTTACTGCAAGGATATTTCATTACATTTTTGTCTTAACACCTGAACTGAAATTTACATCAGTTGAAATACTAATAAACTACTTGTAGATTGACATTTTAAGCATACCGTCAAAAGCATCTATTATGGAATATTTAAATTGTGGCTTTTGTTTGTTTGCTTTTGTGTTTTGTTATTTAGGTTTTTTTTGTGTTTAGGAGTAGTTTAGATCTGGGAGGTTGTCACCATTTGCATTGTAAACAATAAAAAATTTTACATTTTGGTCTTCCTTTGTAGTCTGTCCATAGATCTAGACAACAGTATTTTCTTGATTAAAATCTAAATTAACCTCTGGTTTTAAAAAACAGTTTAATGAGCATTTGATAGGTGTGTGTTGTCTTAAGCTGTAGAGCTAGCACACAATCTGTAAATGTGTTTACATATATTGTAGCTTTAGAGGCATAACAACCTCTTTTTAACTTTAACAATAACTGATTTTGGAATCTAGTGCAATGATTAGATCAGTTTGTTTGCCTTGAAACTTCAGTCACTTAATCTAAACTCAGAGAATTTCTGGAACATTCTTTGACTGAACAGTTTTATTCTAAAATAGAGAAAACTGGCATCTGTGTCTTTGTATGAAAAACACCGAAGGAAATTAATGATGATTAAGACTGGCATGCAACCAGGTGCTAAAGATAAGGCTTCTTTTTCCTGCTTTCTGGAGAGAGTTATTTTCTTTCATGTCTTTTTATGCAGCCTGTTGTGCTGTACATGAATATTACATAGCTGGTGTCTAAACCATTTCTATAATAGTTTTCACAAAACCAGTGTGGGGGCCTACTGGGGACCCAATGATTTAACTGCAAATTAGGGATACACTGAGTACAAAATGTCTCCAGCAATAGCCAGGTATGGGACTGAAAGGGTTTTTGCCATTTTGCTTCCCTAAGTTAAGAAAAGTGGACATAAAAACTAGGGCAAATGCTAAATGATCATGAGAAGCATGTTTTTTCAAAAGTGCCACGAAAGAATAGGAGGTGGGTACTGATCAGGAAGAGGCAAATATTAAAGGTTACTCTTTGTTTTTTGATATTCACTTTTTTTAACTGAACCATTTGTTAGAGATCACCATACTGACAGGTACTTAAGAGGATGGATTTGGAATGAAATTGTCATTTTTTTGGGAATTTATTTTTGGTGGTTTGGTGTTTTTGGATGTTGCTAATTTTCTGCAGTGCCTCTAGAACCTGTGAATTCATTCTGTGAGGAGAAAAAGTGTGACATGGGTGCATGTGCCTCATTTATACAAATTGTAACTAGAATAGAGAGTCCATAATTCTAATGTTGACTCTGTGTATTTATGTTCATGTGTGCCTGTGCACTGTAGGAATTACTGGCAAAAATGTTTTAGCCTTTGACCGAAAAACAACAGACACTTGAATAGCAAGGAGTTTAAAGATGTTTTGCATTTTTTTTTGTGTCTACACCAATGTGAATTATACTACTCTAACAGTATTTTCTTTGGCCAACACAGAAGTTTCTCTCATGTAAAGAAATATAGTAATCAGTCTTCAATTTGTTCAGTTGATTCTCTTCTAAATTCCAGGTTAAGAGTCGAAAGGTTATTTAAAGGGGTTATAGTGTTGTCCCCTTGCCTTTCTCAGAGATATTTCATAGTTATCAGAAATCATGTTGGTACAGCAAGAACCAGCTTCCCCAGCTTAAATGAGGGGGAGACCCTTCCATGTTATAAATAATAATAGTATAAATATAAAATACACCTATGTAAATTCTCAGGTTCCTGCCATAGTTGAATCTCTGTATGTTTGTAATTTGTTCCTGGCAATATCAGTTCAGTACCTTAAAGGGAAGGATAATGTCTTTTCTTCCTCCGCAGGATTAGGCAGTCTTTGCATTTCCTCTTTCAAGTTATGATTATTCCTCACCCCTTTCTTTGCTTCCACACAAGAAAGGCTGAGAGCTGAATGCTTAAGCAGGAAAATGCACTTCCCAACTTGCGAAAGTGCTGGGAAATGAGGTGTAGTGTGCCTTATGCCCTGTTTCTCAAGGTGCCTGTGTCTTTGTCTTCTGTGAGACAGTATTGATTTAAACTGTTGCTGTATCTTATCTGTGTTTGTTCTAAGTCACATTCAAGCATAATCATCCCAGTGCTAAGATTTTGGGGTGTTCGTGTTTGAACATGTGGGAATTGATATGCCTTATTTTCCTTCTGTGCCTTCTGGAAATTAGATTTTTAGCGTTGCCCCAAGATGGCTTTGAAGCCCTACAGGCAAGCTGGAATATCAAAGGGCTACAGGAATTCAGCCATAATTGTTTTATGGCTTGCCAGAAATCAGCCCTATTTGTATAGGCAGCATAGAAAATAGCTGTGATTTGACAGTTTGGTGCGATTTATATCCACCATAAAAATAATAAAAAAAAGTTAAAGGGGTATTTTAGAAGCAGGAACTAAGCTGTAAATGCTAATTGCTTCTCCATTTTCTCAAAGAAACAAAAAAAGGAAACAGGGCTTAGAAAGCTTTCTGTTGAAGAAAAGTTAAAAAGGACCTTGTCTGCTTCAAGGATATTTAATACTGTATTTGCACTGTGAAATGGCACACTTGTTTTTTCATTTAGTACATTTAGATCACACCCTCCAAAATGTACAGATTAATATGAACTTAATTATTAATAAGTCAGAAGGAGAATTCGTACAAACTGGTGCAGCAGTATGAGTAACTAGTCCAAGTGACCTCACTTCTGGAATATTTGGATTAGCTATTTTTCTTTTGTGAGTATTAGCTTGATGCCTTTGCTGTCTTCTGGAAGTCTTGCTTCAAATTACTTGTCCAGGTACCATTTGTGACTGAAAAGCTAAGTGTGCCAACCAGAAACTGTAGTTTGATACCTTCTTGGTTGCTTGGGGAAGCCCTCTTGGAAATGTTGGTAAATTTGTTTGGAAACCAGGGGTTAGAAAGCACTGGATCCCAACAAAGGAGTTTTTCTTTCTTCTACACTGATGAGCACCTGGTGACAGTAGCTTATGTGTATTTGTCTTGTTTTTCACTTGGCTGTAGAGAGTACTCTGAACATGTGAATATATATGTGAAGTTATCCCAGAGCCCAGTGTAGGGGAATGATGTAGGGAAGAAGTGTTCTCTGGGATGCCATTCAGTGGTTTGTGGTAATAGCAAGTACTGGAAGATAATTTCTTAGAAAAAAGTAGCATGTAAAGAGATGCGACTTGACATTAGGAGAACCTAATAGCCATGATTATGAGACCTGTAGCTGTGTCTCTGTGCATGTCTGGAGAGATGTGGAACTGCAGGTCACTTGGTAAAGTAAGAAAACCAGTCTTCAGCAGATGAAAGTTCAGTACTTAACAGTTATAAGGACATCAAGGCAATAGTGTAACCACTGTTGAGCATTTAGTTGGCAATATTCTATACTCTGTAAATACAGCAGAGCATGATCCAACTTCAAAATGAAAATTTGAGACCTAAAAAAATCGATGACCTAGTACAGCATGCTGAGCATAGCAGAGGCTAACAATTCCGCTCCAGTACTCATCCTTTTGCTTCTCTGTGTAGATCTGCAGACATCCTAGTGGTTTTTAATAATTAGGCACACCTGATTTCTTTGTCTCTGATTTCTTTCTGGTTCTTGAAAGCTGCTGATTTCTTTTGGAATGTTAATATTATTCAAGAAGCAATGAAACTTCTGTTTGCTGTTGGACTTGATTCATGAGCAAGGTTTGGCACTTCTAGTACTGGCCTGGTATTCCTGTTAGGTCTTACTCTGAAAATCTCTGAAAGAGATTTTTATCTCAAGAATTAATGCCATTCATCTTGCTACCAGTGGCACTCCTGTCACTAAAAAGACTGATTTCTTTATTTTGCCATTGTCTTGTGGTATCTGGAGATGACTGGACATTTTCATAAGCTGAGGGCTTTGTCTTAAATTCATTCCTTCTAGATCTCTTGATTTAAAGCTGTTTGTTTGTGATGACTTTAAGCCTCTCTGCTTATACCCTAAGCTGGTTTCCAGCTTTCACGTTCATCTATTAAAGGTGGAAGATACACCATAAGATTTGTATGTGCGCTTGTCACATAGACTGTGGGTCTTTGTCAGTAACTAATTCTTGCTTTTAAGACATAGCTATTTCTTCTCAGTTTATGGTATTTGAATGTTGTGTCCCGATTTGAGTTGTCTTGTTACTATCTCTAATCTGGCCTGACAAGTATTGTCCTTTTTATACACCATTGCACAAGGTTCAGTTCTTGGGCTTCTCAGTGTGCTGACATGTCCTTCCTGGGTTGGGATTGTTTAAAAGTAGCTGGTGATGGTTTGGATTCTGTGAACTTTGTATTGCATTGAATGTGTATTCCGTTTACATTTTTGGAAAGCTTTGTCAGAAATGGAAACCATAGAGTTGATCCAAGATGAAGGACAAATACCTGGTGCAAATACTTCTATGCAATGAGGTGTGAGAAATCGCACAACTTAATATTTAGCTTGAATTGAACTGACATTCAAACTATGTTGTTAGAGGATTTATCGCTTAAGGTAACTTGGGTGCAACTTGACAGTGCAGTTGATAGTTTGAGCATTGTGCAGCTTAAGTTGTTTCTCATGTAATTTATATTCTAAATTGTTAAAAAGTCACTCAGTTGTGGAGCAGCAACAGGGTGGAGATTCTGGATGTTAGCTCAAGTAGCTTTCAAATGTGTGGCACACTAAAAGCTGGCATGTGAAAGGGGACTGACTCTCCAGCCATCTGCTCTAACATTATGACTATAATGATTTCACTTCCAACGAGTTCCTAGTAATAAATAAATTTGAGGTCTTGTTTGTGTTGTTGTGAAACAGAATTAAATGTTCATGTAGTTTGTTGTGGTTTGTGGGCATCTCTGACCTGTGATCTAGTCCATAGAAAAAGGAGAGGTGCATTTGCTGTGTGTCTTCTACTTTATGTGCTTGTGTGGTCTCATTTGGTTGCCATTTTCCCCTTGATTGTCTTTGTGCAAAGGAACTGTACACAGTCTGTGGTAGGTGAAGTGCCTTCTTGAGTTTTTCGTTCCATACTGTCCCACTTCTCAGCTTCTAAACTACCAATCATATGACATTTCTGATTATCTTGGTCTCTGTGCACTAGCTGAGGCACCCAGAGTTTATTTTCCATTTAATTATATGTGTATCCTGCTCTTGTGTATGCATTGTAGTTCTTGGGTAAGAATCTGAAGTGCATCCATTCTTTCTGTGAGCGCTAAGAGTGCCTGAGAGACTTTAAAAGGTAATGGGTCCTTACAAGAGGTCTTGTTTATACCACTTCTTTGTACTTGCTGCTGCTACGTCATTATTTCCTGTGTAAAGTTTATAGCAAAAAAAAAAAAAAAAGCCTGAACATAATCCCTTTGAAACATCTATAAAATAAGATCTCTAGCTGCAGAAAGTGATTTGCAGCTTGTGAACTCATCTACCAAGCTGAAGTGCATTATGACTAATCTTACTGTGCCTTAGTTAAGGATGAAAATAAGCTGTTCTGGAGTTGCTCAACACTCCACTTAAATACTTTGTTCTCATCCTCCTCTTTCTTGAGGATTGCTGTCCCGGTTTCTAGACAACTAATTTTGTTCTCAGAGCTCTTGTGAATACAACTGAATTCATGCGTACAATAGAGTGCATTTGTGACTTGATAGGTGCAGGTGCAGCTTGCTGTCAAAATGGATGGCTCATCTCTTTCAGTGGAAGCTTGTCACATGGGATGAGATACTGTGTTAAAACAAAAGACATCCTTAAATTGTCTGAATGAGTAAGTATTGCTTTGATGTTGCTGCTGGTGTGTTGTGGTCTTGGCTCTGAGACTTTTGTACAAGAAACTTTAATTTACTGTAGAACTGTAGTTTTAGTGAATTTCACTTCTAAGACCTGCAGACTTTGCAGCGTGTTTGGGAGTTACAGGAGACTGCAGTATTAATTTTTAAGATCCAAAGGAAATTGCAAAGCTTAGGCAAAAGTTTCCACTCTACCTGACAAATGGTTATCTGCCAAATAAGAACCCTACAGATCTGTAATAAGAAAAGGGTAATAGAAAACTTTTCTTTTCACTTAAAAAGAAAATAATGTAACATTTTAAAAAGCTTTTTTTCCCCCTTTTTTCCAATGATACATTTTATTTTTCTCGAAGTGGCCTGTGATACTCTGTTTACTCAGTGGATAAGGAAGGCGAGAAAAGGGAGGTGTCTTGTATTTTTAGAGTTTGTACATTTCTGAAGAGTAGTGAATTCCCTCTTTATTTGAATGCTTGCAACATTACCAGTATGAAAGTCATGTGGTACTCCATGAAATTTCACTGCCCAGCTAAGCAAGGGGTTTAAAAACTTCTAGTGTGGTCATGCCAAAGCTGGGCTTACACCTTTAGGTATCTGTGGTATCCATCTGTGCAAGTCATGTTTATGTTTTTTATGTTCTGTTACATCCTTGAATTTTTTACTCTGGTTTGATTTGTTTTTATGTGAGAGCATGTAAACTGTCTAATTGGTTTCTCAACTGGTGATCTTAAATCCTCAAATAAATTAGTCAGACTACTTCTTGGGTTTGAGATTTGCAGGGAAGAAGGGAAATGACCTCGTAACATCTTTTTTTCTACAGTAATTGACCAAAATAACAGATCTGATGCCAGAGATGATGAGGGTTATTGCAGTAACACTTAAAGATATGCCACTTAGTTCAATGTGTTGTTTTAAAAGCTTCCACTTGGCACACGGGCACAGTGATAGCAGTGCTCATAAACTGAATGGTATACTACTGATGGACAGTGAGCTGCAGTCTGTCAGTGAAGTGGGAGCTGAGTTATGCCTGCCCAGCTCTCAGAATTCTCTCTACTACAGGCTCATAACTCAGTAGGCTTTTATAGCATTGTGGTTGAATGTGGACATGTAACTACAATGTGACAACGTTATTGATTTGGTGTGTCTGTGACAGATTTAATTGGCTGCAAAGTGTTACATTTCTCTAAAGATAAACAAAAGAGGTCAATGCTGACTCAGGCTACTTCTTATGGTTTTGACAGTTGTATACCAAAACCATTACTTTAACTCTACAAAGGAGCTGATCCGTACTGAAGTTGAATCACCTGTTCATTTTCCTAAAGTAACTCATAACTTGGCAGCAGTCCTGACTTCATAAAAACCGTGCAAACTTTTTTTTTATTCCTTGTAGTGAGTATTTTTATTTATAACTCATGTCTTCCTCATTCATGCCATCAGCCTGAGTTTGGTGAAAATTTGAAGTTGAGAGGTTCTCTGCTGATGTCAAGTCTTTCTTCGGTAGCAGAAGAGTATCTTCCAGATCCAAGAAGGTAAAACAGATTTTTGATTCTGAATGGGCAGGGCTTAAAGGGCTAAATGGGCACTTCCAGTAGGGCTTCGGCACTTAGTACACCATGTCAGAATTCTAAAGTCCACAGCATCTAGCCAAGGAGCAGCATTGTTAGGATCGTGGGCTGTTTTTTGCCCTCCTGACAGTAGTAGAACATGGATGGGCTTGAATACCATGAACACTGTTTCTTCATATAAGCCTGAAGACTTGTGCCAATTGCTTGGCAAAACCAAAATACTCTTGCCAAATTGTAGAGCAGCAACTGGTTACAACATCTGTCTAGAGTCATCCTCCATGTTGCTGCTGGCTTCAGCATGCATATGTGAAATAATTAAATGCTCATGCTCATGTGAAAAGTCATGCTCATATGAAATAATTTAAAAAAAAAATGTTGTGGCCCTTGTTAGTTGTTGTGATCTTTTAGAGTATAGATTTTTTTGCCTCACTAGCAACAAAAGAAAGTTCTTGACTTGTGTTGCTGAGGATAGGCACAAGTATGGGGACTGTTTTTTGTCCTATAAGGATAACTCTTGTCTTCACTGAGTGTCTGAAAAAGTAGAATAATCTGCTGCCTTCTCTTTTTGCTTGCTTCCAGGCCAGCAGTGTTCAAAAGACAGGGTGTGACATCAGGATGGATTTTTGCAATGGAGATTTTTGGTGTCATCGAGATAGGATGAATAATGAAATACAGAGGTGTTTAATTTAAGCAAGGTGAGGGAGGAAGAAGCTTTTAAATCAGAAGTCCAGAAATTTCTCTCTCATAATGGTCAATTTGTTTATCCTGCATCTATAGTGATATGAATAGGGCCAGATGCAAAAGTTTTCTGACGTTTCTTCAAATGGCCTATTTCAAGTGATTTTGTTAGGGGACCAGTTGAAGTCAATGGTGTTGTGCTGCAGGCTATGCCTCTCAGGTTACAGCAAAGTAATCTGAAGTTTTAAGCTTTTGTCATACAAGCCCTTAGAATCTACCTGTCCATAAGGCATTTTATTAAAAATATTAAAACTGTATCTGACCTTCTCTGGCAGAACTGTAGCTATTCCTTTCTAACATAACATACAGTTGGAAACAAATCGATGGGATTTTTCGGAAGTTAAATACATGGAGTGTCAGTACAACTGAATCCCCTCACCAAGCTATTGAATGGGTTAACTTGAGAAGGCATGGCCTTGAAATCAATAGGAGTGCAAACAAAAAAGGGTAGAGAGAGTCCTGCTCATCCAAAACGTGGGTAGTCCACAATGGTTTACTCAAGCTAGTCTTACCCTTTCCAAATTTTCAATGCTTCTTGGCAGGCATTTCCTGGCTTGTAGAATTGCCTTTGGTGAGGTGAGGGAAGTGGTGGGTGTTTTTTAATGAAAGCATGTATAGGAAATGCTTGGGATTTCTCTGTCTTCATTCTGTGGAGAGAAGATGTACTGTGGGCATTTGCCAAGTCAGGGGAAGTGTGTGGGAAAAGTGGTTAGCACAGACTCACCAGGAGCTTTAGGGTAAGCATTTTCCCTAGCTCAGCATTAAGCAAAGCAGTATTACCCACAGGTCCTTAAAAAATTAATTGAGTATCCTTTGACTTACATGTCTGCAGATGCAGTTCTGTATTAACATCCCTGTGAGACACAGAAACTGCCATGACTCTCTGCAAGCATTGGTAAACTTGGTTCTCCTGTAGCATTACAGCTTGTTGGAGAGAGAGAAATTCCTTCATGATGTTAGAAATTTGAAACCTCAGAGTATGAGATTGTAAAGGACAGTGAGTAAAAAACTAGAGTGGAGATTCCTTGGATTAGATCCAACAGGTTATTACTTATTGCATACTTTACTGGTTGTAAACTACCTGATGTAACAATGAGATAAGTTGTTCCTAGAACCAAGGGGAGAAAACTATTCCACAAAAAAATTAGAAGGCACAAATTCACTCTTCTCAATCAGATCTAAGTATCATGAGAAAATCCTTCTGCAAAAAAAAATTTGAGTAAGATTTTGTTAGTCATTTAATACATTGTAATTCAAGCAGACTTTACTTTCACTTGCTTTGTTCTAGATAGGTGTTGTAATTTCAGCTTTTTATTCATTATTAGTTTGGGGGTTTGTGTTCTTTTTTCTTTTTTTTTTTTCCCCCTCACCCTGAAAAGCTTTGTGATTGTTATGTTATTTTGGGGTTTTTAAGTGGTTAAGAAAAGGTCAAAACTGTTAACATCTTTGTGTTATGTCAGTGACAACACTTTCTCCTACATTAAATTGGCAAGCAAGTTGTTCATGCTGCGTATGTAACTAATCCTGTCTTCTGATACTTCAGCTTTTATAAGAGGAGAGTCTGAATGGCCTTTACTGTCATTATAAGCAGTTGTAGACAGCAGTTTGAGTTCAATGAGAACTGTGCTTTAACACCTGGATGTTGTTTTGAAAAAAAATAGCAGCCCCCTCCTCCCCTCTGGCACCCTCAGATATCTTAAAAGTCTAATACATGGGCTTGTATTTTTTATATGTTTTGAAAAATTTGTCAAAGTTCATTAATTTATTTTTAAAGGTTATTAGCTTAATGAAAACTTTTGTGTCTTTATTAACATAGTTTGCTTTGAAACATGGGGTTTCTTTTAAAAAACATAAAAAATTCCAACACCTCAGGCCTGAAAATGCAAATTCTTGAACACAGTAGTAAAACCCTCTGAGGCACGTGCATGCAGCTACATTCTTGCCTAAATGTTTGCAGGCTTGAAGCCTTTGGTTTTTTTTTAGAGCTCTGTCATTCTCTTTTCCCACTGCCTTGGAAAAAAAGATATTCTACCAATAATAGTACTTTTTTTTCTCACAATACACAATTTGGGAATTGACCATACTGTTTGATTTCTGTAAAATATGTAAAATAGTGCTGATTACTATAATTGGAAACAGTTTGTTCTTAATGTCACACTTATAATAGTTTAACCTTTTTTTTCTGAGCCCTTTTCCAGTACCCAAAAACCTTCCTTTATCATCTTTCTGAAATCTGGTTTTTGCAGATAGTTCTTCTTCCCTTCCCTCCACTGCCAATAGTCTGATGTTTGTAGGAAAAAGTAATGGATTATTGCTAGCATTTTTAGAGGGAAATTGTACTTAAGAGGCAACTCATTTAGTACATAACTTGTCAACTTCTGATTTCCTGTCTTTGTGGAAGTGTTTGGGGATGACTATGATGTAAATAAATTTTTTATTAGTGAAATATTCAGAGTTGATAATACTGATTTATGGCATATGGTTCATGGCATGGTCCATTTATTCCAGAAGACTTTCCCCAAAGAAAGATAGCCAGGTAGTTGCTATCAAATGCTTATGATGTTAATTTAAGCTTTGCCATTATAATACTGTAACAGAAATATCCAGGTGTATTATGTTATGGGTGCATTTTTATAAATCTTAAAAAATAACTGATTTCATGGGAGGCTACTCTGTCTGGAAAGCTGCAATCAGTGTGTGTTAAACTTTAGTTCGAGCTCTTGATGTTAGAAGGTATTTGCATTAGATTAACATACTTAAACATAGTAGTTGCCATACCAGTGTATGTATTATAACTTAATATCCAGCACTAATGCGTTTTAAATGTAACTGTAGAAAATATAATAAAGCTAAGGGAGTGCTACATGTGGTTAACATAGAAATACTTAAGAATAGTTTCTTATTTTGGGTGTCAGTTCAGCACTTAAGTTACCTTAGGTAACAAAAAGATGTAAGGAAGAGGAAACCAGGCTTTTTTCAGTAGTGCTCACTGATGGGACAAGAGGCAATGGGCACACATTGAAGTATAGAAAATTCCATCTGAATTGACCGAACCTCTTCTTTTTCTTTCAAAACTGTGCAGATGGCCAAGTGCTGGATGAAGTTATTTAGAATCTCCATCCTTTAAGATGCTCAAACTTAACTGCCCAAGTCCTTGAAAAACCTTTTCTGTTTGGGGTGGGAAGGGGTGAGAGGAAGGGACACTGAAGCTGAGTGGAATTCAGGACAAAATGGAGAATTTCATAGTTCCCTCCAACCTCAGCTGCTCTGTGATGTAGCAGAAGATGTAGATAGAGGCCTGATATTAGCAAAAAAATTATGCATGTAGCCCAAAAGTGTCTTTCTGATTTGCACTCTGTCAGAAACTGTACTGTGAAACTGATGGCTACAGTATGCTGTGGATGTCACAAGGTGGTGCATTTTCAGGAAGTGATGAAAGAAACTCATACTAGGAAAGGTGACCAAGGAGTTAGAACGTAGCAGTTACTGTTTGCCATGGAATGGTTTGAGTTGGAAGGGATCATAAAGATCATGTAGTTTCAACCACCCAGCCATGGGCAGGAGCACATTTCACTAGACCAGGTTGCTCAAAGTCCCATCCAGCCTGGTCTTGAACACTGCCAGGGTGGGGCATCCACAATTCTGGGTAAATGCTCCAATTTTGGTTGTTTAAATTTCTTTGTAATATTCAGTGATGCTTTATTTCAAATAGAGTAAATGTATGTATGAAGCCTGACTATGTTCTTCCTTGCTATTATTGTTTTCTCCTGACATCCATTTTAGGCTGTGGTCAGAGAAGTAATGAGCCATGTGGCCATTTGGTTTCATCAGCTTTTGAGTTTTTGTATGGGGTGTTCCATTGCATGAACAGAGATCACAAGAGAAACCTCATTTTTAGTCCTTTGTGATTTTGAAGATTTGCTTAAAATGTTTTGACTTACAGTACTTACGGTTCTGAATCTTAAGTGTTGGCATTTCCTGCTACAGCTAACAAAAGAGACTCTCCTGCTTTGCACAGGAAAATTTGGGGTCTGCAAAAGGAACAGAGGATAAATCTGTTGCTAGAGAACTAAAGGCTTTTTGAAAGGCTTTATAAAGATAAAGAGGAAAATTTAAATATAAACATGGAGAAACTGGAACTAGCTGATGTTTCACATCTCTAAGATGAATTAAGAGGCACTGCTGTCTCAGGAAATACTTGGAAAGTAGATTCAAATGTGACAGCATCCTAATGATACTTGAGACAAATTTCTATTTTTCTCTCCTCTTCTTTATCCTTCCTTGTAAGTCAGTTGAATTCATCTCTGGATTGTTTCTTTGCTGTACTTGGTGCTGAAATTCACATTCTAAGGAATGAAAGTATTTCCTGTCTGTAAAGGAGTTTTCCAACTGTTACAAATCCAAACCCTTCTCATCCTCTTTTCTTTTATTAGTAGCTCTAGTTCATGCTTTTTTCTTCCTGCCTGTCATGTTTAGGTGATTAACTGTATATGAGAAGCTACCCTTGAGATTTGCAGAGATTTGAAAGATTGATCCTTGAAAAAGACAAATGATTTTCAGTCCATTTACATTTAAGAAAGATCAAAGGATTAGAAGGAAAAACATAGTGTTGTATAGGATTACAACTCTGCTTGTAAGGTACAGTTTCTTATATTGGGATGAAGGTAAATCTGCCCCAAATTTTAAATTTTGTTTTTCTATATTAGGTAACACCAGAATACCTGCAAGGAGTTGAGAGTTGTCTGTTCAAGAGTCTTTTGTCTCTTGTTGCTTCTCACCTGGTTTAGTCAGTTTATTGTTAAAATGAACTTTTTCTTGAATTTGCGGAGGAAAGGGAGGAGAGAGTAAGTGAATTTTAAATGAGTGCTTCAATGCCCTGGATGAAATGTAGAAAATTTAGATAGCTGTTTAAATTGTCAGAAGGCTAAATCATACCGTAGCCACTTTCTGGGAGAAAGGGAGAAATAATTTTTTTATACATATTTATATATATATCTTCTGGGAATGAGATTGAATTCGTACAGGACAGGCTAAGAAAAACAAAAAACAAATGGTGTAAAATTTGGATGAAGATAGTATTGGAACATATGATTTCATGTACAAGGCAAAAGCTGTTGAATGATTTTACGTGCAGAAGTAATAAAACGTTTAGTCTCAGAGTTTGTCAGGAAAATGAAGCATGTGTAGCAATCTCTGTAGAAGAGTGTACACTGAAAAATATCAGGCTATGTCAGATAATTGTTTTTTTTTCCCAGGCAGCTGGGAGCTACAGCAGTTTTGGGTGCAAGTCTTCCAGCTGGCTTTTAATGGTGACAGTGTACAGTGAAATGTTGGTGTCTTTCAGACAGATAGAATTTTTAGGTTTAGTGGTAGATTGTTTAAACATAATTTCTGTGAAAGATTTACAAATTCATCAGTTTTTTCACTGATTCATTGATGATTAGCCTGATTGGTTTCAGTGTTTATTAAGTCTCCTTTCTTCTTTTTGGTATGATTATGATTCACAGCTGTGTCTGTATAATAAAAAAAAAGCAAAATCTAGTCAATACATGTGCTTAAAACATACAGGCATGTATTGAATCTTGGCTTTGTTTCAGGCAGACGTACTTATTAAGGGGCTGGTATTTTTGCTGGATTTTCTTTTTAGCTGCTTCTGAAATACAAGATGTTCCTTGGCTTCCCATGTTAACATTTTTGCAGGATACTCTAACTAGAAGTGTGCACAAGAGTAGGAGAATGTGTAAAAAGACTGAATTTCTCTCACCCATGTGTATTGTGGTACAGCTGGTTTGAAAAGATGAAGATAGCCTTTCTACAGACATGTTGTGAATTGGTAGCATAAGAACTTACAGAGACTTAAAGACCTCCAATTTTTCCATTTGTAACCATCCACTGCTTTGGAAATTGCCACAAGAAAGTGGGAATGTGTACAGTGTTTATATTGGTGTGTTCAAACTTCTTAATCAAAAATAGCAATGGTTCTTTCCAGCCTGTGTTTCAACCTAAGCCTATATGTTAGGGAAAGTGTTGAAATCTTTCCTGGTAGTCAGGGACCTGGTGTGAATATGGCTTGTCTTCAAGTAGCGCTGTTAGCCAGGACTGACAAATGGAAGAAAGTGTGGGCAACATTGGTCTACAAATTAGGTCTTGATTTAGTAGCTGAGGTGAGAAGAGCAAGTAAAATTTGCACATAGACAGGAGATAGCACGTGAGGGTCCTGCCAGGCCGTGTTGTGTTCTCTCTTTATGGCTGGATGGTTTTGTGCACTACGGATGTAGGCTTGGGTCTGCTGCAATGTGTAGTAGTGTGACTCAGTTTTATTCAGATTTGTCTTAATGTTCATGATCCGTGTACACACACACACTCACACACACTGCAGCATAATGTGTGTAAAAGGAAGAAAATGGCAGTAGTCCATTTTGCCTTAGAGGTAAGTAGTACATTTGCTGGCATAAACATAGCTCAAGTGTTGAAAAAGTCCTAATAATCTTCCCTTTTCTGATTTGGTTGATATCCTGGAATTTATTTAATTGTAAAAACAAACCTAATCTTTTTACATTTGATAGAGAGAATATGTTTGAGGCATTTAGAGAAATTATAAGGTTTGCAAGTACCAGATTTTTATGTTAATTTTGGATAGTATTGTTGAGGTTGAGCCAAATGGGAGGAATTTGGAATGCAGAAAGTTTTGTCTGGAAGGCTGGAAGAGCAAACCATGAGAAGCTGGGGACAGATTGTCTACAGTGGGGTACAGTATCTTCTGGGAAGAGCGTGTACTACTCGATACTGACATTACAGATGCCATCTTCAGTATGTAAGGACAGATGAGTGCAAAATCTGTGATACTGGCTGGCATCAATTCCTTACCTCTGCAGACTGTAGGTGTAAACAAGGTCCTATATGGAGGGGAGGGGAAACCACCAGCAGGCTTTTTGCCCTGGCAGAAGCTTGGAGACAGCAGGAAGTGTTCAAGACAGGGAAATACAGGCTTAGGGAATCAATCCAGAGGAAACTTGAGTTCAGATGTTAACAGAACTGCTGCATGCAAGCATGCTTTGTGGTCTGTACAGATCCTTCTTTGAGCTTTGTAAGGTGTTGAAAATGTAGTAGCAGTATTTTCATGTTGCTTTCCTAGACTGCATTAATTAAATAGCAAAACAATATGGATTTTTGCTGAAACAGATGTAGAGATGTAGAATTACATGATCAGCACATGAAGATTTGAGGAGACCAGGTTGTTCTGGAAGTTACTATTTTCACCCTAATGTGTGAAGAAAACTTGGAGTGAGAACTGTGGTAGAGGCAAGGTGTGGAAGTGCTTGATATTGACAGTATTTGAAATCAATCTATTGCATACATCTAGTGGTTGATTATATGTTAAGAAAGGGAGGAAGGAAAGAAAAACCCAAGGAAACTCAATCCTTAGCAAATGGAATTTGAACAGAACTTGTTAATAACACGATCGATTTGTATTCTCAAATCCTGGCTATACTTACACTTTCTGGTGTATACATTTACCAGTTCAACAGAAATTGAACTGGTAAATGCCAGACAGCTGTTTAGAAACGAGACTAAAATGCTCCCATTCATTTCTGAAACATGTCAATGTGCTGTCAAGAGTTTTTCCGTACTGACTTGCTTGTTACTGTTCTACCTTTGCTGCAGGACTGCCTGTCTTACTATGTGTCTTTTGTGATGTAAAATCTATCCTGGGCTGCATCAAAAGCAGCATGGCCAGCAGGGAAAGAGAGGGGATTTTTCCCATGTGCTCTGGTGAGATCCCACTTGGAGAGCTGTGTCCCCAGCACAGGAAAGATGTGGACTTGTTGGAGCAGGTCTTGGGGAGGCCACCGAGATGATCACAGGTCTGGAGCACCTCATCTGTGAAGACAAGGAGAGACAACTGGGGTTGTTCACCCCAGAGAAGAGAAGGCTCCATGGAGACCTTACAGCAGGCTTTCTGTACTTAAATGGGCCTGTAAACAAGATGGGGACAGACTTTTTAACAGGGCCTGTTGTGGTAATGGTTTTAAGCTAAAAGAGGGTAGATTTAGATTAGGTATAAGGACTTCTTTGTAAAGAGAGTTGTCAAACACTAACACAGGTTGCTGAGAGCGCTGGTAGATGCCCCATCCCTAGGGAAAATTCAAAGTCAGATCGGACAGGGCTCTGAGCAACCTGCTCTAGTTGAAGATGTCCCTGCTCATTTCAGGGGGATTAACTAGGTGACCTTTTAAAGATCTCTACCAGCCTAAACTAATCTATGATCTTTTTGTCTATCTAAAACCTTCGGTTTGTAACATTTTCCTTTGGTGATTTGAAATACTTCAAGTTTTGGGTGAAAAAGAAGTGATGAATATCTTAGAGGATAAAAGAAGAGAGTTTATGTTCTCTCCAGATTCAATGGGAAAGTCAGTGACCACCACTGTTACAAATAACGTTTACACAGATAAGTTTAAGGCACCCCTCAAGTGCCTTTCATGCTATTTTTGGCAGTAAGGTACCAGTCTCAGCATAGGCAGTGGGTATAAAGTAGGCTCTCTCCCCTCTGCCCCAGCCCCACCAAAAAAAGCCCCTAGAAGCATTCGCCCAAACCAACAACAGCCTAGGGGGAGCAGTGGAAATGGAAACTTAATTTGATCCTTCTTACTGTTTTAAACAAAAGTATGGGCTTTTTCATACACTTTGAGTGCAAGTTCTATCACTTGTGTCTCAGAATAGTTGTATTGATGCATTGCTTTCGACACTGGAGAGGAGCTATCACTTTCCGTTTTGAACTGATTTTCCCTGATATTTTCTGAGTGGACTATATGGCTATTTGTACAAATTACAAAACAATGACTGGAACTTCCTGGCTGATTTCATCCAACAGCTTTTTCTGTCATGTAGTAATCCTATGTTGCAGTGCTGTAAATTTATTTTAGGTTTGACCTGTCCATGAATGCACACACACAGGAATCCATGGGCAGTAGCACTAAATCTAATGCATAAATAAGCTCTGCCATGCATAACCATTGTATGTCCTTATAAATACAGAAGTTTGTCAGCTTGTCAGACAAATATGTGGCATTTCAGGCAAGTGTCTATGTCCGCAAAATCATTCACAAGACCGTTTATGTCAACTCTTTCACAGAACCTAACAAAGTAGTCTCTGTTTGTTGTGTTCCCTTCTCCAGTCAGGTGTCTGGAGTCAGCTGCATGTGGGCTGCTTTGGGTTGAAGTTTACTCTGTGTTCACAACCCTCTCACTCATAGCAGGGAGGGTCCTGCTTGTGCTGTGTGGTTAACCAAACACTAGAATGGTGCCCCCCAGATTTATGTGGCATTGCTTGCACAGTTCTTTTTTAAACCAAAACAAGGAGGGTTCCTCTGGCACATTTAGAGCTTTATGAGGCAGCTGTCATGTAGCCTTTGTATTTGGTATGTTTAGCATGGGGAATCCAGCTCCTCTGCTGGCAGATGATTACTGCTGGCTTTTCTGGCTCTTGGGAGGAAAAAAAGGGATGGGAGGAGTAGTGGGGTCTTGGCATATACCTTTCCTTTCTTATTCCTGATATTCATTATTATGAATGTTTCTGATTGTGGTATTCTGGAGAGAAGGTCTCAGGTTTGCTTGGAAGTTTTAGGAACAAGATGGAATTTTTGGGCTCATTTGTTTATCTGAGCACAGTATGGGGTAGTTAAAGCATTGGTAGCTATTTCACTTTTCACCTAAGATTTTGTGGGGTCCCTCCCTGATAGTATTTGGCTCATTAATTTTAACTGTGGAAATCAAAGTATTTCACAGAAGAGAGATATGTATCTCTCTTTGCAGATGTGGAGATGTGGCAAATTGTTCTGAAGGGCTGGTGGCAGAACCAGGAAGAGAGTCCAGCACTGAGTCCAGAGTTCCCACCATGAGACCTGGATATAAAGTCTCTAGCTCATTCCCTACTGTATAAGGTCTCTAGCTCATTCACTACTTCAGTTACTGTTGCTGGACAGTAATACTCCAGCAACAGTAATATGTGGTTGTACTTTGAAATTCTTCATGGGAAAGAGCTGAAGAGCAAGCATGAGAATTTTTAACCACAGGAGTTACAAATCTTACATGTTTTCTGGAGAGACTTGCTTCCTTTGTGAATCAAACTAAGCCCAGAGACCTTCATGGACTATCCACAAATAATCCCTTAGATTCCTTTTCTGCACTTGTCAGCTTGGTACCTTTGACCACACAATTACTTATATTTGAAAAAGCTCTACCTACTGTGTACCCCCAGTTCTCCTAAGCATTGTAGGAGCATTTTCTGCATAAGTATGTTTGTGTTTTTGCACACCCAAATGAAAGAGGGAGTATGGAACTAATATGTGAACAATTTCTCTCTCATCATCTTCTCTCAGAAATTTTCTTCCCACTGTTATTGTCCCCTTTCTGTCTTTTGATTCCTCTTCTTTCAAAAGAAAATTATTTAACTTAATCTTTTCAACAGCCCAGCAGACATTTCAGGTAGAACGTATTTCTCTTGGAACACCAGCAGACTGAGTGGACTGCTTTGTCACCTGAGGTCAGCACGTGGTGTGCTTGTGCAGTGAGACTGGCATGTTCTGCCTCACATACCAAAGCTTAAAAAGCATGCACACAGTCCTTATTTGGACCTTAGCTCATATATACGATACCCTAGTCATGTTTCTAGTCCCTCCGGTGACATTCATTCCTCTTCCTTATTCTTCTCACTTCCAACAGTGCTCATCACAGTTGGACTTCAGCAAAATTTATATTGTTTTCTCATGACATTGAAGACTATGGTGTCTCATTGCAGGTCAGGTTCAGTGACTACAATATTTTTCTTTGAGTGACCAGTCCCATAAAATGCTCTTCTACTGACTGACTGTGATGAGAATTTACGTACAGAGCAGTCTCGGCTTGGTATACAGCACCTGTTTTTCAGACCCAAAGAGACAGGAGGTACTGAGGTCACTTGCTGATCTGAGATTAGCAAAGGTATGCTAATAGTCTGCTTTCTACATGCAGTCAAGTCTGTAAGGAGCAATAGCGACTGGCTGCATTTTCTGATCACCTTGGTGATGATCACTGGTCACCTGGTGGTGATCAGTTTGGATCACTTTTCACACAGAGCTAGGACAAGCAGGCAGAGAGATTTTTCAACTGCTCTTGTTCTTTGAACAGTGACTGCTTATCCACCTTGGCTGTATCAGATCAGGTGCTTTCCTTCACTGGTCTGTTAATTCTCAACTGCTGCAGGAAGTTACTCCTCTAACGTTGATTTCTTTTCTGTTTTTATAGAAGCATAGCAACTTGCAAATTACTGACAGCTTCACTAAAGCTCTTCTATAATAAATCTTAACTATGCAGAAGGTATTTGTGACCTGACTATTAAATGTTTAAGAGTTCATTGTAGACTTTCAGTCAAAGGAATCTCTTGATTTCAGTGGGTACTATGAATGTATTAAAACTGTAGGACTTAAGTAATAGTTACTTGCCATCGGGCAATCTCATTTGTATTTTAGAACCGCTGAAATGCAAGCTAAAGATACATTCTTCCCGTTATATATTCCATTCTTAAACCCTCATTGGCAGCCTACATTATGTTTCTAGTCCTTAGAGGGGACAGTTGTTAACTTCTGATGTGGTGAATAGTCCTTGCTGTTTCAGCAGTGTTACACAGAGTTTGAAACCTCCTCTTAAAAAATAAAGCACAACCACTAGTTTTGTTATCCTACTGCAAGTTGTGACTGAAGTGGAGAAACAGACTTAGTTGATATTAGTTAACAAGCCTTGCACCTGTGGGATGGAGAGGCAGACTTTGCAGTTAATGCTTCTTGGGAACCTTTCTTGATGTCCATGTACATGTAGAGGAGCAATCTTAGACTAACTGAAAGAAATGAGACAAGATAAACCCTTTTAATGTACAGATGGTCAGCTGCTCATTGGCTGCCAGATCTATGAGATTTTGTCAGCTGTAATGTTAATGTACAATGTCACAAAAATGAAGTCAGTGATGAGAAGCTTTCCTTACAGTAGGGAAAGGTGGGAGCTTGACTCAAGCAATCTACATCGCTAAAAAGGTGCCTAAGATATTTCTGGGAGTTGTGACATCTTCTTAAGATGGAGTACCTTTTCAGACACTGACATAGAGCTAAAGCTTGAGGTAAACCAAGGAAGATTAAAAGTAGAATCACTTTCAGTTAATACACTGAACAGGAAAAGCTTTGACTCTGTCACTTATTTAATTTTGTATGTGACACATATGACAGGGTTGTGTATCTTGTTCATGAGCAGTGCCAAAAATTAATGTTTTCTTTAGGCTATGCATCGGTATATAGTTTGGAGTTTACTGTTTAGTTGACTTTTTTTCTATGTTCCACCTCTGGCAAAGGTTTAGCTGGTCAGGAACAACAGGATTTTTCTATCAGATTTTGGTTTTCAGTGTATCGGTGGCAGGCCTTCAAAGTAGGGATTTTGTTTGAGATGCTTTAATTTTCATTTCTTCTGTGAGTGTTTCCCTTCAAAGTTCTTAGCTCACTGCTGGGATGATCAATGCAAACTTGAACAAACAGAACTGAGCTGAGCATTTCTGCAGCTCTGTTTCAGCAGGGATCTTCAGGGAGACAGTGAGTGACAGAATTGGCAGGCTGGCCATGCACCAGCCACGAGAAGCTGTTGTGACAGGGAGCAATAGGCTTTCTGAGGCAAGCTGAAAACTGTCCTGTATGGGGAACTGAGCAGGGAAGCTGGGTCGGGCTGGCTGCTGTTCCTAATGCCCCTATAATTACGGGCCTGTAAGGAATGTTACTCAGCAGCTGTGATATCCCTGGTGTGGTGCCACTTAAATAATATGAATGTGACATTTCAAGCAGCTAGTAGTTGGACTTAAGCAGAGAGAATGGGAGGCTTCTTATGAGGCAGCGATTAATTGTATTATCTGACAGAATGTGGGGTGGCTGAAGTACTCCCTGGTGTGAATGAGTTGAATCAAATTGCCTTTACTAGAAACCTGGAGGATCTAGTGTTTATTAAATAATTAGACTGGGAAACTGAGTTCTAGTGACAGACATTGTTGGGCCAGATAATTGTCTGGCAACTCAGTTTCACTCTCCCCTGGAATTACTGTACTCCTCTTTGCTGTTGCTTTGGAATTAGTAAATATTTCTTTCCCTAATGGATTAGCAATGTCTTTGTTTAATTCCAAAATGAGAGGTCAAAAAAACAACTGTTACACATACCAAATTTTGGATTGTGGGGATGTGTGACTGAATTTCTTTGTTTTGGTGTATTTCCTGTAGTACTTATTCACATGTTCACAAACTCTAGTGATTGTTAAATCACAATGAGAGTGAAAATAACTTTTTCCAGTGAACGTAATTCAAGCACCATAATTTCAGAAAGCAAATAGTACTGATTTTCACTCTCCCTCAACACTTCTCATCCCTAAGTTTTTGAACTAAACATTTTAAATTGTTACAGTGTTTAGTTCTCAAAACAAATCTCTATAAACATTAAATTGTTAGGTTAAAAAAGACAACTTGCAGTAATCCTCACTTGACCTTAAACTGTTTACAAACCAATTGAAATTCCTAGTTAAACTCTCTCTTCTCACTTTTGATTTGGACTTAAAATAATGGCATTCAAGTAAGATCTGTTCACATTCTGAACAAAAACTTTGCTCCTTTTTTATCTAATTCAGATTTCTGAATGTTACTTTGCTAATAGTGTGAGACTTTTTCATATTGGTATATAATAGAAGTGTTGCAGATGGTGAAGTTACTAGGCAGAAGTGCTGTGAATGAGTGTCATGATATACTGCTTTCTCAATTAGCATTGTTGATTTTTTTTTTGTTTTGTTTTTATTGCCCTCATTGTACCATTCTTGGTAAAGAGAGTGGAATTTGGTATTTGTGAAATGTGTGGTGTATTTAAGAAGCAGTCTTCAGTGTCAAGCAAACCTCTGGGTTCCCTTCCAGCAGTAGTATTTGTGAAGGAATGTGGTGTGTCACCGCTGCTCAGACAGGATCCCTTTCCTTTGCCACACAAGACAGCTTTGCCCCTGAGTGCAGGGATGGAAAGGGGGAATCACATATGGGTTTGACACCTAGTGAGAAGGCGAATGAAGTGGTAAATGTCTCTTCCTCAGGCTTCTTAGCTCTTAAAGAAATTGATTCTTATTTTGGAGTCTGTTTACAAGGTGGGTTTTGTACCTAAACTGCTGACTTGCTTTTAGAATCTGCTTACTAAAATTGGAGTATGGGTGTGTGTATCAGATCATTGTGATTAACTTGCAAATGAACAGGCACTATAGATTAAAACACCCTGTCTACCTGAGAAATTCAGTGTGCAGGTGTGTTTTGGGGGAGGGCTGTTTCTGGTTTTGCTTACCTCTTTTGGTTGATGGAAGGTTGGATGAGGTAGATGTTCTTCTGTTACAGAAAAGTCTTTGGTAGAGAGGTTGAAGGTACTGTGAAATTAATAGTCGGTGAAATTCTGAGAACCTTTTCTGTTTTTTAAAAGAAACCTTTTCAAAAGCTGTGGGTTGATTTGTCAATTTCATTTTCCATCTTTAGTCTTCTGAAAGCATTGAGTATAATCTAATATGAAGTCTGTGTTAGGTGGTTTTCAGAACAAATTTTTTCAAAGTTTGTAATTTTCATTTTTCCTGTCTTTGTTCTGTAGTGCATCAGAATGACTATTTTTGAGGGAAATTAAAACCCTTCTATTTCAAGCCTTGTTCTCTAAAAGACAGAACAGCTGAAGGGAGGAGAGGAGTGGACTGACTAAGTCTTACAGGTGGGAGCGGAATGTCACTTAAAGACATTAAAATGCACTCTAGAAATGATTTCTAAACTTATACTTTCAAACTAATGCTTTCTCCTGTTTGAGCAGTTCAATACTACTTTTATATAAAAACTACTACAAAAATGACAGATTGTCTAAAAGGTGTCCATAGTGGCCTCTTGTTAGAGACTTGTGTGCTCAGTGCTATAATCTTTGCATATGCTTGGTAAGACAAACTGATACCTAACACAAGGAAAAAGGAAGTCTGTTGTGTTAGTAACCCTCAGTTTGTGTGGAACCTTTTCCTTTGTGTCTTGTAAATGGACACTGCTTCTCTTAAATGTGTTGCCTGTAGTCCTTTAAGACTTTAAGTCCTTTAAGTCCTTTAACTAGAATGTGCTGGTGGCCTAAATGTCTGTGGCATGCTAGTTTTCATCTTCCAGTAGCCTTTTTCCTTGAAACTGACTTTGATGCAAGATACTAATTTAACAAAGTAGTGAAATGTGTCAGGTCTGTGAGGAGGCCAAAAATCACGGCATCAATGTCACGAATTATTGGGTGTATATTGTACTTGTGGTATATTGTACTTACTGAACCAAAAATGCTAATACGCCTCATAGTTATTCCATTTAAAGTGAGAAATTGGGAGTAGGGTGTGCTAAACAGTAGAATAACCAATTTTTCTTGTGGTCCCTTTCTTGTTTAGTTTTATGCTTAGAACATGTTTTCAAATGTTACTTGAAAAACAGCAAAATCATTTCACAGCTAGGTCACAGTCGTGAACTAAAGTTTGAACTTTGGAAGCTGTAGATGTCAGGTCTTTCTCAGAGGCAGATGTTTTTTATCCTCACCTTGGAGAAGGTTCTAGGCTGGACTTTGTACCAGACAGTCCATAAGCTATGTTAAGCAGATATGGCATCAAATACATAACAAGCACACTTACTAGAATAATTCTTTATTGGTGTAAGTTACACTCTGAACATTTCTAGCTGCTACATCTCCTTCAGAGGCTATATTTGGATCTGCAAAAAACAAGCTATGTCTGATTCTTGTCAGAGCAGCTTCCAAATACACGCTTTAAGGATCACAAAACATCCTCACAGACACTTACTCTTCCCCCTAGATCCTGCCTTTTTCCTGTCAGAATTCTTGTGGACGATCTTTCATGCTATTGCTGGGTATTTTTCAGATGCATACTCTGCTGTAGAGATGGAAACTGGGGTGAGGGGCAAGTGCATCCAATGTGTACAGAGACCCCGGCAGATATATAGGTGCTCTCCCTCACACAGGAGTGAAAGAACTGCAGGATCCTCTTTTTTGAGCGTTGGCAGGACAGGATTGGAAGCATAGGATGTGATGGGGAAAGCAGAGAATGGTGTTTGAGTGCATTTTATTTCTGCCATTTGATCCAGTTAACTTGAGTTTTCTGTCTGTAAAATAATAATAAAAAAGATATTCTAATAAAAACTATTGTAAAGCCTTTCCTTCTTAGGGAGCAGATAATTCTCAATAAAGGTCATCATAGGGGGGTTTCTCACAGATTAAAATGGCACAGAAATAGGAGAACTTGCTTTTAAGAACTGACATAATGAATTACCTTGTCTTATAAATCATGGCTTGTTTTTTTTTTAAAGTTTGGATTACTTCTAGTAAGTTTACCTTTATAATTTTTACAAGTTACAGAGTTAGTGAAGTGATACACTGATTAAGCTTCTCTGGTCCTTAGTTTTACAAAATTTCATGGCTGTAAAATGAATAGGTTTATTAAAGATGGAAAACAGTAATGCACAGTATAATCTGAAAAGAGGATCAGTCATGGTTAGCACTACAGCTCTTCATTAGGATGGAGATGCAAAGCATTTAAGTGCTAAGCTCTTTTTTTGTCTGTAGGTAACATATCTACACACAGAGTTTGGAAAGTTCTCCTTTCCAGCTGTGGCTTTTGCTTGACTCAATCAGCTTGTTATCAGATAGTTGTATAATAAATACAAATTAATGGAGAATGTAGAACAAAAAGCTGGTGGGATTTGTCTGCCTAAAAGTAATAGCTGAAAGATAAGAGCTGATCGGTAATTTTGCTGAGCTCTGTGAGCTCTAGAGGTTTCTCTATTGATTCAAAAATGTTATGAGTGATAAATACCATCTCCCAGAAACAGAAAAATAGATAAGAAGTATAAAGTAGTACAAGCATAAGTCAAATTGGTTAAACCCTGATAAAGTGAAATTAAAGTCCACAGAAAGCAAGGTGAATTCTAGAGAGAGCAGATTCTTGGAAGAAATAAATCCCAGCATTTCTTTGTTAGATCATTCCAGGAAAGTAAACAAAAGCTGAGAGTGTATTGAGTTGGAAATTCAATAGCACTATTGATAAAAAGAAGGGAATTCACAATTTTACTTGGAGGTAAGGGACTTCATACAGCAGGTAGGCATTCCCAGAGTCTTTCTTTTCTGTGTGTTTATGTAAGAAGTGTGTTTACTAACTGATTTTAACAATAACAGAATAGAGGCTTTTTCTCATTGCCGGAGGTGAGTATTTCTTGTAATTTTTTGAATTCACATATTAAATATAAGTTCTTTTTTCTTTCTCCTTGTGTGGGCAACATGAATTTTGTGACAGGTACCATGAAAGTGCTATGGCAAGAAAAACTGGAGAAGCACCTTTAGTTATTAGAGAGCAAAATCTTTGTTAAATAGGAGACGGAAGTAACAGAAACAGGAGTAAATACAAGATCCATTGAGAAGTAGAAGTAATATGAAAGCAAAGAAAGGAGCTACTACCCCTGTAAAGCATCCTGAGAAAGCTGATTTGGGATTAGGAGGAGAGATGGTGCAAGGGGCTTGTAAGTAGCTAGCTCAAAGGTCAAATGGCTTGTCATGTGAAATCTGGTGCATGGGAAAGGAGGAGTGAGGATGTAGATTTCAGTAGTGATTTGTCTGTGTGCTTTGTTTTTTCTTGTGTGAGTCAGAGGTCGCATCAGAGTTGTCAGAGCATAATTAGCTGTCCATCTCTTGCAGAGTCTGGTTAGCGGCATGTTCTCATGCTTTGTGCCATTCAGAACACAATACTAGCACTTTTTCCTGCTTAGTTTTTCTAAGTGGCTGTGAATAAGCTTTTTCAAATAGTAGTTTTGGAAGATAGCAGTTAGACTGCAATAACAAAGGCCTACAAGGCTGGAATACAAGGCTGGAATAAAGGCCAGTAAGAGATTTGAAATAACAATTTGACACGGTGAAAAGCCTTATTGTGGTTTTAAGAAAACTGAAAATCCTCCACAAGTGTACGAAAACTGATTTACAGACAGAGGTATGTTTGTAGTGACCTTGGGTCTGAATACCTGCTTTGAGGATTTGACCAAAATGGTTTGCAGACCAGAGAAATAAAAAGCATGTGTAATAAGTATACAGTTACACTTGATGTCTGGAATGAAAAACAAAACTTCAGCTCTTATTTTAAGGTTCTCTGCACTTTTTTTCTCTACAGAATTTGTGGTTGTAATTTGTTTGCTAAAGTTGTTTGGTGACAAATGTGCTTTTATGCATCTGAAAATATCTATTGGAATCAGAGAACAGCAGGATATATATCATATTCTAACTCTCATTTAGTATCCTTACAGAGGTTTTTCTCTTTCTTAGTTTGTTTTAAGGCAAAATTATTTATATTGTGTTAGTAAGCTTTTCATAATAAACTGTATACCCCATAAATAAGAGAGGCCGAATAAGAATGTGTATGTAGTGAGTAATAAGGAGGAGGGTATTTTTTGTTGGGTTTGTTTACCAGTTTATGTAGATGTTAGTAGTATTAAAACCTGAAAGCAACCAGCACTGTGGAAGCATGTACTTAGACATTTCAGCATCCAGTGTAAGGTATACATGCTCAGCTAAACAGGGAATAGGGTTCTTCCCTGTTCCTTATTCCAGCACGTGACTGTGGATTTTGCTTTGTTTTCATATTTTTTCTGCCTTTTATACATGCATGTATCTTAAGTTCTGTGACACATTGTTAGGAAGGGTGATAATAGACAAAACTCACCCAGTTTTTCCCACTTTTCCATTTGGAGTTTTGAACAGTCAGAACTGGGAATGGAGCTTTTCTCCAGACACAGGACTCAGTCTTGGTTGTGAAATCTATTTTTCATTTCACTTCATTGGTATTTGAAAGCTTGGGTAAGGTCTCCCAGCCTCTCAGCCAAAGAGAGATGGTGTTTAAAGATGATGAGGGATCCTCTGCTTGCTTACCATCCCAAGAACTGTTGGTAGCTCGTGTCCCTCATTGCTAGAAGCAGTTGGCCATAGATCTATAGTAGAAAATACTTCCTCATGAAAGGAGTGAGGGGGATCTGTGTTCTGATATGGAAAGCAAGTAGGAAAGAAACAGCCTATTTAAGATGAAAAATTAAATCTGAGAGGGTTGGTTACATGTTTCCCAGAAACTTCTGCTCAATAGGATAAACTGTCTTTTGTGTTTCTAAATTCAGGTTTTACACTGTCTTTTGACATAACCACATTAATGATTTGGGGAAAACCATTGAAAAAATTGCCTTTAGTCAGAACTGAGGATCAGGTGAAAGTATATAATCACCTTCTGCTAGATGCTATAGATTAAACAATGTTTGCATTAGGATATGGAAACAGTTTCTATTTATGTCCAAGACTAAAGTGGACTACAAAGGCAGTGTTCCTGGTTTACTCATTTGTCTTGAACTGAGAGGTGCTGATATTTTTTGCCAGAAAATTTGTATCATTAGAACATTTTGTTTACTACATGCGAGAGTTGGGTAAGTAGTTACAATTGTAAAAGCAGATAAAAATAGCCAGTTCCAAGGTAGATGAGTTTTAGCTTGATCTTTAGTTAACTTCTGATTTCTTCTTAATAAATTTATGTTAAGTATGTCTCAGGATGTTATGAGCTAGAGTGTATTGTGAAGTCACTTAAAAAATGTTGTCAATAAGGAGAATTTGTAAATAAAGTGGCATACGAGAGAGATATAGAAACAGCAGAGCTTTGAATGAATTCAAGTTGCAAAAATACAGGGGAGAGCAATTCAATCATTGTCACCAATTACTATGATACTCTGTGTACATACAGTTTTCTGCTGTGACTGCCTGCCAGATATCTGGCCTTACCCTTGAGGGTGTGCAGTTCTCCTGGCTATTGACCCATGGACTGCAGGGTGGGTGAAAGGGGCTGGGGGTAGGGGGTGTGTGTGTGTGTGTGATGTCTTGTCTGTAGTGTAAATAACCACCAGCAGACTGTGTTAAACTGTTGTAGTGCTGTCATTTAATTCTGTTTTACAGTAACTGAGAAATTACTAATGCAGTGCTGAGACTGCACAATTACATTTACCAGCTTCTTGTAGTTGTAAATGAGCCAAAAGAAGCATTAACTCGGCCATATGCCTTTTTTTTTTTTTTTACATTAAATAGTTTATACCACAAATAGTAAAATACTAAATAGGAGAAAAATAGAAAATGTCACACAAGATGCAAGACCGGCAGATTAACATCTCTTCCTCACACCTGGGCAATGTCATTTGTATACATGAGCAAATCAAAGTACTATTAACATAGATATTTCTGTTTCTGATATTTTTTATATTTGTATTAGAGAAACAAACCTATTTGAACTGAATTTTGAACTCAAAGTTGTAGACCTTGCAGGGGATAACCTCCTGTGTTGTTTCTTTTAATTAACTTGAGGTTCTCTTGTGTCTCTAGAAGATGAGATTTTCTTTATTTGCAGACCTTGTGGATAGAAATTGTAGTGTCAGACAAGTTAATTTTGACTAAACACAAAAGTGTTTAAGTTGACTACCAGTATTTTGTAGAAACATAAGATACAATCTACATTCTCTGTGGAGGTGAATGAGTGAAAAAAATTCTGAGCTTGTGAAGGCTATGTGATAAGTGATTTTTAAATTTTTTCACTAGTTACTGGTTTTGATAGTTCTAGTGAGTTAAAGGATGGCTTGGAGTAAAATTATAACTGAATTAGCTTGGACTCCACATCACCAGAGACTAAATGTCAAAATTTCATGGAAGCTTTTGTTTTTTATATAAGCTCATCAAATCAAGACCCATACCTTCCTATGTTTCTGTACAGTGCCTTGGACTTCACAGAGGTATTATGGGGCTTCCACATTATGGGGCTGTCACTGCATAAAGAAAACAATTTGATATCAATCTGACCTAACTTCTTACCATAAGTGTGTCCTTTCCTGAATGACTTTCAATTTAGTAACTGATTACCATCAATATCTGTGAGTACCTGGTGGTTTCTTACTATTTTGGTGGCACTGTTCTGTCTTGGAAAACATTTATTTCAAAGCTATGTTAGAGTGTCTGGTGTCAAAATCTGTGGGTGAAGGTTCACTGAATCAGCTGATGATCCTACAGAAAAATGGCTAAGATTTCAGGCAGATGCAGTGATTGAACATCTCCCATGTTAGTGATTGGTACCCCAACATGTGCATCCTATTTTAGCTAGAGAATACCACCTGTGATTTTGATATATTCATGGGGGTAAGGTTCATAGGTGGTAAGGTAGAGAGGTGAGCAAAAGGAATGTTCTCCATCAGCATTAGTCATCAAATGGGGAATATGAGTGAGTAATGTTTGGTATTTTTTTGGTAAACAACCTGTGAAAGAATGTGCAAAGTGCAAATGATGACCCCAGGATGCTGCCTTCTGCAGTCTTCCCTAGAAATGGAAAATGGGTTACATTGGATGCATCTAAAGATGGTTATTAGCACCTTTATATAGGAGGATTATATANCTTTCCCTTGCCTTTGTATGTAAAGGTTAGGCTAGCACTATCATGAAATAATATCAGACTTTGTATCCACTTACCACTCCAGCAGTATGCTGTTCGTATTTCTGGACTTTAAGATGTGTGGCAGAGAGAGCATACACTTCCCACAGATGTGAGGGTGCAGACACCTGCTTTCTCTGTGCAGACAGTAACACATGCAGGTGTGACTGCAAAAAATGAGAAAGCATATTGAAAACCACATTTGAACATCGATTTTATATTGAGGCTTGAAGTGAGATAGTGAAACTTCGCAGTATTTATGGAAGTAAATGAGGGAAAGAAGCATCAGGGGTACTTTAACAGAATCATGTTTTCACAAGTGAGCCAGCATTGAATTTGCAACAATAATATTTATGGGACATGAAGACTAGCTGATTTCTGGCAGTAAAACTAAAGAACTGCATTTATATAAATGCATCTGTAGGGTGGAAAGCAGGGAGAAAACTGCCTCCTTTTACCAGCCTTTCCTGCAAGCTGGAGCTGAGGGGATGTTGGCCTTACTATGTTTTACTGTAGCTTGTGTGATCCCTCTAGCAATGCTGATGTCTTAATTGAAAACCAGATAATTTCTCAATGCACGTTGTAATTACCTAAAAGATAAATGCTGCAGTAATCCTAGCTGATAAGATTGTGAGTGGTCCTATCCCAAAGGAGATGGTTTTCAGTTTGTGACTGTTTTTTGCTTGTAGTATCACAGCTCAGTAGTCCTATTTTCAGCACTTTGTAATGCAGACTATTAAAAGCAATTATCCTGACCCACTTACTGTCTTTCATGTTGGCTGCAAAACATGGATATTAATGGCCAAATGTAAAACTTATTAGTCTGATCTGCCCTTGTGATGGATCATTGTTTTGTTCACATGCATTAACCCCCTTAAATTGTAAAACACTGAAAATAATACTTCTGCAAATTGCACAGAATAACTGCTTTGAAGAAAAAAGAAAAGGGCTTCTTGAATGTGACTTCATAAAATAAAGAAATGAATGGAAAACTATTAACTTATACTTCAGCTTTCATTTAGTCATTAGTTTTTTGTATATCCTGCTTCCCAATATATTTTCCGTTGACATGCCTTTACCGCATGATAGTAAGAACCAATGTAAAGTGGAGTCAGTGTGACTTTATCCTATGCAAATACAATTCACCCCAGCAAAAATAACTATGAAAAATCCAGTTTCTCCGTTGAAAATCTTGATCTCCGATCAATGGCAGCCAAGAAGTACTGCAGCATCTTTGTTTTTAGAGAAGTTGAAACAATTGCAGTAACAATTTTGCTTCTGTAGTGAGCTGAATTCCAGTTTTTCAATGGAGGGTTTCATAGGAAAGGGTGTAACTGAAGTGTAGTTGCCATTCCTTATGATTCTGGTTTCACTGTCAAGAGTTTTATCAAGAGCTAGAAAGTTTCTTATCTGGTAAAATGTGCTTTTCTAAAAGTAAAGAATATTTGAGCAAGTAGGTTTCTAGAAAAACAGTGTACTAGTGTAAGTCTTGTAAAGAAGTCTTACTTACAAACAAAATTGTCTCTATTTGATACATTGCTCAAACAAACCAGGAAATCTATTAGTAATCTCTAGTGCTGTTAAACTTTGGAGAAAGGGAAGTGGTGCTTACCATGTAAGTTGTGTAATAAACATACCAGTGTATATAAATGTACCTAGCTCTCTGTTGAGTATGACCTCAGCTAATTGTCTGGTGGTGACTGCAAGTCTTGTCCTGCAATTCAAGCAACATACTGTATTTGCAGTCGTCCACCTCTTGAAGTTAATGCTTCATTGTCTTTCATTTGTTGTTTTAGAAGCAAGGCAAATTGTTGCTGTTCAGAGAAGCAGTATGACAAACATTTTGTTATTATTTTTAAAGGGTTCCCCCAAAACTTTTTTAAAAGCAGCCCTAATCTTAGGGGGAGAAAAGGTTTGTTGTCATTTAGTTGAGTAAATTCTCATAGATAGTGCAAAACTATTACCATTTGTCACTGATGCTTAACAGTACTAAGACTGACAAAATGTAGGCATGTGGTTGTGTGATATATCCCCAAATGTTAGCTTAGAATTTTAAACTCACTTTGAAAGGAGTGGTAGAAAATGTCAGGTAATTGCTGCCTAGAGGGCATGTTGTTTTCAAAGCAGCTTAGGGGTGGATGTGTTTGAAAGATCTGTTTGGTTTTGTTGATTTATTTTGTGCCTTTTTTGAATGTTGAATATGAGACCAGGTTCAGGTTCAACTTTGTCAAATCTAGTAAAATGGAAGGTTTTTATGGGTAAAGCCATGTCTTGTTAGTCAGCAGTCCCTAGTGTCTGTCTGTTCATGCATGTGCCACTGATTTTTGTAGATGACATGAAATAAGGCTTTCCCCATCCCCCACTCCTACCCAAATCCTCTAAAAGTTGGTGCCAATAATACCAGTTTCCTTGGTCAAACTCTGATATATAAACTAAGTTACTACTCTATTTGTCTTGAAGTGCTTGAAAATTCTTAAGTGTCTGTGGTATTGTAGGCTTAAAATACTGTGTTAAGGAAAATAAAATACAAGGAATTCAGTAAAGCAACGTATTTTTACTAGGGGAGGAAATAATTTTGTGACGTCTCCCTAAAGAAGTTTCTTAATTACTTTTAAGTAATAACTTTGTATGTCAAGCTTCAATTAGCTTGACTTGGAATGTTAGTCATGTTACTGATGACAAAAGTGAATGAATAAACTTCTTAAAAAATCGGAGGTACTAGTAATTGCTATGGCTTAAGTTCAAGTTCCAAGGGGTTAAATGTATTCTTAATACTTAATTTACTGCAACAGCTGACTTAACCATGGAAAAATGTGTAGGTGCCAAGGAGACTCTCACAAGTTGAATAAGCTACTAGCCTCTGGGAATTTCATCCCAATACACATGGTACATATTAGGGGCTTTTGTGGGATAACTGTATTTTATAGAATGTAAGGGAAAAAAAAACAGTATAATTCACAAGATGATCAGAATACAAATGCTTCATCAAGGGAATTTTTACTGTAAGCAAAGAACAGACAGGCAGGCAATCAAATTCAGTGGGAATAGATGAATTAAAACTTAGTTTATGCTATAAACAATGCATAAGTGAATCTTAACCAGCATGGCTGGCAGTAAGAAACATGTAAGCTATACTGCTTTCCTTAAGGAACCAGGGCTTTTTTCTCAGTTTTACATATCCTCTGAAAGCCACGAGAGTCTTGAGGATGTTAACTTTTTCCATTTTTTTATGAAAATTACTACCTTGTGGAAGGGAGGACAGACCCAAAGTAGTGCTACCAGTGTAGGACAGGCAACACAGAGGTTGATACTGGCCTTTTCCACTGTCCCTCTTCCTGACCCTTCAGCCTAGATATGCATCAACACTTGCTACCTCCTTCTAAGAAATGTGGGAGGCTGACTGATTTATCCTTCCCCAAGGAACTGAACGACACCCTGGAGAGAAGCCTTGGGAAACAGGTGAAGATGCCTAAGGCATGTAGACCATACCCCATACAAAATCTGGAGGAAGTAAGGGCTACTCTGAGACCTGCTTGTCTGTCTTAGTCAAAGCAGAGACCTTTCTTTTTGTGAGGCATTTAAGCTTTAATGGTATGCATTCTTCTTTTTTTCTGTTGTCCCCTTGTTTTGTAGCCGCAGTCTGACAAGGCGATGAAGGAAACAGCATTACAGATCAGTTACATTATATGAAACTTTCAAGACTAAGACTAGCTTTTCCATTTTTCTGTAACTTCTGAAAAATTGTGCTGCTTTCTTCAAATGTTACATTTTTCAGCATGGGCCCTAGCAGATCTAGGGAAGGGTGAACAGACTGCTTTCTCTGTAGTCGTTTTTTTGAACCCCTCTGAGGCAGAAGAGTAAATGTTGAATCCCATTCAGCTGAATTTCTACTCTTGGGATGATGAGAAGGAATGGGGAGCAAAAGCACACACACAGTTTGTCCATCTGCCTTTGCTTTCTGATGAAGCCAGGTAGTGTCTGCTAGGAGTAAGAGGGTAAATGAACCCTTTTTATAGAGAATGTCAGCTTGAACACATGTTGCATGCTCAAAACATGTCAACAACATCTAGAGGGAAGTGAACAAAGCAAGAACGTCAAAAGGTAAGAACGATCACTGTCTACGAGAATGACAGTTGGGAGGTAGAATTGCTAACTCCATATCCTTGTTTGCTCACAAGTTAATAACTATTTAGAAGAATTATAGCCAAGAAACTCCAGCTTAACTTAATTTGGTAACAGATTTCAAGTCATAACCCTTAATCTGAATTTTTTTCCCAATTGTTTGATGGGATAACAAACAATAACTGGCTCCAACATTTTTAAAAAATCATATTTAATAGTGTGGTGATAAAGATCCTTCTTTGTGCCACCTGGAAGCAGACAGTAGGAAATGAATGAGCTGTCCTAGTTCAAGGAATTAAAGTTAAAAAAAACCCAAACAGTTTGTTTAGAAGTATGTAATAAGCAGCTCCTGTCTCCTTTAGTTACTAAATGCAATTGTTTCCAGGGGGAGGATGTGGGATATTAGTGAAGCTTTTATGCTGTGTTCCCAAAGAACAGAGTTTTTAGTCACTACCTTTGTTCTGGGACAGACAATCAGAATGAAGTTTATTCCATGTCCCCTAAACTCGCAGCCACAAGCTGAAGGATCATGAATCCATTGTATTGAAAACAATATGTATTTATAAGACAGTTACTTCAGGCATTTTGGGGGAATTCTGGAAGAAGATAGGAGAGACAAACCAAAAGGTCGTTTTTAATCTCTAATTGAGGGTCTTAATGCAGATTTAGTCTCCTTGGAGGAGTTGGATGAAATGACTTGCAGTCCAGGCATCACATTTCCTACACGATTATTAATGCTTTTAAAGGCTAAAATATATGGGCAGCTGTCAAATGTTCAGTGTGGAATTATGGTTATCTGAACACCTAGGACAGTCATAGCTGTATTTTTTTGGGTTCTTCATGCAAGAAACAGCAGTGGCAGAGGCAGAAGTGTGGATTCTTGTACATACCTACCTTCTTTTCTGGGAGGACAGTTGGGGGATGATAAAAGAGTAGAAATAAACCAAAGAAAGCCCTTGGTGCAAGCCAATATACTAATGTAAGGTCAGGGGTTTTTTGTTTTTTAGTTCCATGGAACTTGTTTAGTTAATGGCGTTGAAGCCACACTCCAAAGTCTCTGCCAAATGCTTAGGTCACTGGCAGACAAACCTTGGGGGTTTCCTGGCAAATTCTCTACTGTAAAAACAGTCAGTAGGGGAACAAAGGTGAAAATTGTATAGTTCAATAGTTATGATATTTGCATTAAAATAACAATGGAGATTGATCACTTTAACTTAGCAAACGTATTTCTTACATGTTGAAAATATATAGACTTGAGCTTAAACACTTTCACAAGCTGTATTTTGTAGGTTCACAGGCCATATGGTGTGTCTCGGCTTCCAGCATGATAGCTGAGGCTAGGTAACAAGAAACTGGGAGGGAGTAACTATGACTCTCTTAAGATGGGACCACAGTTGCTAACTGGGCTGAGCTGCAGAGGTCGTATCTCCACGTGGTCCCTCTGGATGCCCTGCGTGTGCAGGGTAACTGAACTGACCTCCTGCCCCAGAGTGGGAGTATGGGATGCTCCCACCCTATCATGTGGCCTCACCACCCACACGGTAGTATTGGATGGTGCCGATCATCCAGTGAAGCAAAAGCTTCCCCATGCGACTCATGGTCTTGCCAGTCATGAGACATGGGCCACCAGGCTTCTGACCCACGGAGGTGGTATCGTTGGGTAAAAGTCAGCAGTGCTTTGGCGGGGTTAGTTCTGCCATGACTTATGGGACCTCACCATGGAGCGGAACATGCCATTGCCAGGCCAGGGCCAGCTTGGTTGTCCTCTGCATCTTGAGGGGGATGTATGCCAGCCAAGCAACTGCATGTCAGGGCCCATCACCCTAATCCAACAGTCCATGGGAGCCCTGATGGTTCCGGAGTCAAGGCGATGAGTGAGGCAGTTGTGAGCTGCCATGCGAAGAGCCCTGTGCTGGTTGCAGCCCAGTGGTGTCAAGCAGTGGAGTCACAACCTTGTCCTAGATCTCCGCCATGCACTCGCAAAGGGCGCAGGAAAGGGAATGGGCATTCATGTGACTACAGGGCCACGACACTGGGAGTGCATGGTTCTATCCCAACCTGCAACCAGATGTGGCTCCACTATATAGTGGGTTTCCTTGATCGTTCCCCACGCCGCGTGGCGTGGGAGTCATGATGACGTCCATTTACCATCTAAAACTTTGGGCGAAATTACCGATTTTGACCATGGTGGACGGGCCACTGTTACTTAACCCGGAAAAGGAACATATGATGTTATATGTGTTCAGGAACTAGCCCCATTAAGACCCTGAAAAAATGTAACTATCCCAGCCAGAACTGATACAGAAGTGCTATATGCCTCTTGCCTAGAGGCTTTAAGGTTATCCTGTGAAGGAGAACACTTGCACTGCCACTATATGTTCAAGTCTGGCAGACCACTCTGGGATGTCGCAAGTCTGAAGTGCAGTGTACTTAGTGCCACAGACCTCTCCTTCTGCAGGACTGCTGCTTTGAAGCATCTTTTTGTAAGATGGGACTGAAATTAGATCCTGAAGCTGGTAGCATGCCACTTTCAGAAAGTGACATAATTCCCCTGGCATTTTCTTTACCATATTGTTTCCTATAGCTACTGCACATATTTGTGGGACCTTTAATGTGTCTCTCAAAATAATTACAGGTTTGAAACATTCAAGTGCTCTATGTTTGTGTACAGATATGATGACAAATAGAGCTTAAGTGGATTAGGTGGTTTAAAGGATGGACAGTTCCAAGGGAATATTTACCAGCACATACTGTTCAGTGTCCTCTTTAGATAACTGATGTCTTCTGAAGTCACAGGTATTTGCCATTATTGGGAAGCATTGTGAGAATCTGAGAGTTCAGACTAAAAATTTAGATAAATTATTCTAATCTGTTTATGAAAGGGCACACATCTTTGGAGCTGTCTTAAATAGTTAATTTTTGTATGTATGGTGAGGCTGTGTCAATGGCATTTGTGAGCATGTGATTGTGCACCCTATTTATGTTGCGTGAGTAAAGTGTGTCACAGATTTATTTTAGCTCTTCTCAGTGGTGCTGCAATTTATGCTTTTTAATACTTTCTTTGAGGTTTCTCAGCTTTTCATGATTTTATGTTCTAATCTTTCAAGGGATGAGGACAAGTTAACATTGCATGAGTATTACAGCAGTTCTGTTACCCAGAGTAATTATGTTACATTGCGAAAGAGCAGATACATATTTATCTGAAATAACCAGTCATCCAGTTTACTGAGATAACCTACTTATGAACATAAACAAGACTAAGTATTAAGTGATTGTTATTCAAAATGGAATTACAGTTTAAATGCAGGTCTTTTAAAATTTTTATTGTATGTTTCTCTCTACATTGATTATCACTTATCATTATCTTGTTAAATATAGGAAGTTATGTTAAATCACCTGGTTGTCTTCATTATGTTCAGCTGGAACATAATTCTCTTTTATCAATTTTTTTTTCCCAGTAGGCTACCTGTCTTGCATTCAGTCATTAATAAACATTGTGAATAGCACTCGTTTTGAAAAATACCTCATTAAGAACGATGAAAGTAAAAACAATCTGCCTGTTTAATAAATAAAATTAAGATTGCTGTTGTGAATGTTCTGTATTCATTCAGTTTCATGAAGATTTTTTTGCCTGCAGTACATTGTCACCCACCTTGATATTTTTATTGATTCTGAAGTCTTCAAATAGGAGCTGGTTTTACTGTCTTGACTCTGCATTCAACTTTTAGCCTTGTTTTAAGACTGAATTTGCGGTGGGTGTTTTATTACTGGGTAGTTTTCTCCTGGTATGTACCACTACCTGTAAAATGGCCATCCCTACTATTGGTCACTCTTGTCTTGGGTGTCTTAAATACTTAAGCTTGCTCTGTCTGTGGTATGTTTGTGATTGCTCATGAAGGACAGATTCAGAATGGCTCAGAGTGTTATTTTCAGTCTGTCTGTCTTTACTTCTGCTCTTAACTAAAGCAAAGTATTTCCTGCAAGGAAAAGGTGCTGTTAGTTTGTCCTTTCCCCAAAATCTATCCTGAAGCAGAAGGTAGTTTGATCCTTTGTGCTGTCCTCAGAGGCACGTAAACAGTTGAGGAAAATGAAGAATGTTCCATTGCTGTTACTGTGTGGACCATTATACAGCTTAATTGTTTTTTGGCATGCTGTGACATTTTGTGCACCTAAGTAAATATTCTTCATAAAGTAACTTCAGAACATGTGGGAAGATAGCAGTGAATTCTAAAAGTAGTTAATTTGCTATGTGTGTTTTCAGTATCTGTCCTTTGATTGCTTCTCTTACTTTAGTCCTACTTTTACTTATATTAACAAGGTTTGGCTTGGAGGACTCTTAAAAGGAAATAATTACTAAATGGCAGAGATCTACATATCTTTCATCACAAGACCTGCAGAAAGCCTGTTTAGGCATTTCTACAGGTGACAACTGTCTGACTGATTTATTCCATCACCTTCACCATTTCCTGTAGCCTCAGTCTGTCTGAAAAAACATGGCAAACTGCCACAGAAGCATTTTTTTAGCACATGGCTGAAGTTCTGCTGCTGACAGCTGCTGGTTTCTGAATATGGTTGTGGAGGTTGTGTGCTAGAACGAAAGCCCTCTCACTCCACTCTGCCTTGTGGTTCTCTGCACCTTTCAGCTGTGGGGCTTCTACTGGCATGTTACTGGCTTTGCTTTTGGGTTTTTGTACTGAAGCACTCTGGAGAGTCTTCAGCCTCAATTTTATTAATGTTTTCTTTGTAGTGTATTGAATTCTGCTTGTGGGAAGGTTCTTCTGTGCTCACTCAGTATGAGGCTGTGGATGGATGTTTTTCTGATATGGTAATCTTAACTGAGAAAAAGGGGGTTTTTGTTGTCGTGTTTAATTTCTCAGATAACAGACTGTTTTGAAGTAGCCCTTAATATGATTGGTGGCAAGGAAGCAAATGGGGAATACTTGAGCGATTCTGGGTGCTGTGGAGCAAGGAGAGGATCCTGAGTGTTGGGTCCCAGCTGGGTGGGGGCTGCTGATTGCCCTGCATGTGAGATGGCAGAGGTTCAGCCCTCACTTGCTATGAGGTCTGCATTGAAGGAGGAGTATTAGGGTATATGTGGATTTATAGAAGATACAGGTGCTCCCTTAAATGGCTGGGTAGGGCAGAGCAGCCCCTGTGCAAGGAGGCCCTTAGCAGTGCCTGCACACTCAAACCCAGAGTTTGCAGCTTGTGATGCTACTTGTACAACTTCTACAAGTGAAACTTTTCTGCTGCTATTGCATCTTCCTCTTCCAATTGTTTTGAATGTGTTTTGAATGTGTGCTTTTTAGCCACAAGTTGTAGTTTCCTTGCCATTCACATGAATATTAGTAACTGCACTTATGGGTTGCTGTCCTTGGGTCTAGGTGTTCTCTCTCTGCCGTCCCTCATAAGTCTCCAAAAGTGTCCAAAGACTCCTGTGCTGCCTACCTGCAGGAGTATCGTGGTTTGACCCTGGCCAAATGCCAGGCACCTACAACATCTGCTCTCTTTGCTCTCCACTGCTGCAGCTGGGCAGAGGAGAGGGAGAAAAAAGGTCACACACACAAGCACAAAGGACTCATGTTTTGCAATAATGAACTGGGAGAAGACACACTGCAGGAAAAACAGGATGAAACGTAAAGTTGCAAAGTGATTTATTGCTAACCTAATCCTAAACAGAGTCAGAGGAAGATAATGAGAAGTAAAAATGAGCTCTTAAGATGCCGTTTCTCTGCTCACCTCCCTCCCTCCTTCCCACCAACAGCACAGGGGGACAGGGTATAGGGTTTTTTTTTGCTCAGTCCATCACTGAGATTTTCTCCCACTACTCAAGGAGAGCAGTCATACTCTACATTGCTGTGGGGTCCCTCTCATGGGAGACAGTTCTCTGCAAACTTCTCCAGCATGGGCCCAAATCTCACAAGCAACAGCCCGCCTCTGCTGCAACACGAGACTAGTCCTTCATCCATGGGTGCAAACCTCTGAGTCGAGGCCAGGCTGTTTCTGTCTCGGGAGCAAGGCCTTTCTCTCCACTGGGACTCCCACTGGATCACAGCATCCTCCAGGCATCCACCCACTCTGGTGTGGGCACCTCCCCACAGGCTGTGAGTGTATCTCTGCATCCCTGTGGACCCTGTGGACTGCAGGGGGACAGCCTGCTCTCCCCATGGTCTTCACCACAGCCTGCAGAGGATTATCGGTTCTGGTGCCTGGAGCACCTCCTCCCCCGCCTTCTCCACTGACCTTGGTGTCATAGCCTTTATTTCTTAATTGAACAATATATTGCATGCCTACTGTGCTTGGGGGTGTGCTTTCCTGAAGTCTGTGAAAATCAGACTGGAAACAAAATCTAAGATGTATATATTCACACAATTTCCTAAGGCAATTGCTGGTGAAAAAAACCCAGAAAGAACCACTAAAAACAAATACCCAAACAAACAAAAAAAATCCCAAAAAACCAAAAAATCCCGACAAATAAAAAACAAGAAAGGTAAAGAACATCGAGAATTAAATATGCCAGATTTTTAAAATCCTTCTTGTGCAGTTAATTATTGTCAATCAGATCTGCTGTGGGAAATAATGCTTTGGATAAATGGTATCTAAGCAAAGAAATCTGCTTTTATATAGAGAAGTTGAGAGCATGACTCCTTTGAAAGCACCTGATATGCTAGCATAAAATGCTGCTTTCCATTTTGACTAATTTAATGTCCTCTAGATGATACGTAGTCTAATTCCCGGAAGATTTATAAATGAATGATAAATGGAGGATTTTTTTTTTTTTTTGGATTGAAGGAAATTGTCACACATACATAATTTTTCAGGTTTGAATTACCTTTTTTCACCCAGAGTGAATCATTACATTCCCCTTATCAAAACTGAAGAAAAGTGTAAAGTTTTCTGTTCCTCTTCAGTCATTTTGAGTCATGACCAGTAATGAAACTATGGTGGTTTAAGATTACTTGTTTCCTGTATGTCTGGCTGGTGGTATGCACTCTAATTTTTGTTCAAGATGTTTACACTGAATTATTTCTACTCTCTGTTTTTCAAGCTGTTATTTAATTAAATACAGTACATGGAGAAAATATGTGCCAGAGGCATACCAAGACAAGAGAAATACATTGGAAAGAGCAAAAAGTTTAGTGTTTCCGTTGGAGTATTCTTCACAAACCCAAAATTTAGCTTTGTCAGTTATTTAAAATAATTTTTGATGTGATAATGCTGTCTGAACAAAGATTGGACTATTTGGTAAAAAAAAATTAATATTAGCAGTTCACCTATGTAAATGTTATTAGGAAGCACTTCATTTTTTTTCCAAGATCTGCAGAACTAAAATAGTTATGAACCCCAAAAGTTTTCTTCCAGAATTATCAACAAAACTGTTTCCTTAGTACTGAATGCCTGCAACTCAACAGTGAAATTGGAAAGATGTCACTGAGTGGAAAATTGGAAACGCTGTGTGTTGCTTCTCTCAGAAACAAGCACAGGCTAAGGATTACAGAAGAAATTATTTATTCTGTAACATATAAATGTATAAAACCTTGCTAATGTTTCCATCAATAGCTTTCCAATTAATCTGATGCCACTTTTTTAAAGAAAAAAGACCAACTTGCAAATGCTATTTTGTCCACTTTTTTCCTGATATTTTCAAAAGAGCAGAGTTGAAGCACTGTGTGATGAATAGGTTTTATCCATAAGAAAACACTTAGCTTTCTTAGGCAAAACTTTAGCTATGATCTATTACGAGTCTTTGGACAGCTTAGTCACTTTATTGTATTGTTTTACGGATTTCCATCAGATTATTAGCGCAAATATGATTTCCTTAATACAGAATTTTTCAAGCTGATGATTTTTAAAAAGCAGTTGTTCACTTTATGCTGGAATTGGCCTACAGCAAAACTAATTATTCAGGGTTAGACCATGTGCCACTTTGAAGATTTTCTGCCTTTATGGCCCAATCTCTTGTTTCTTTCCCTTCCATTTCCATTTTACGTGCAAAGGGGAGTTTGTCAGCTGTATAGAATTTAGGGCTTGGAGCTTGAGAAGAAATATACCTGTGGCTAGCAGTTGTGAATTAATATATTGTACTTTTCAGTGTGTGTATATATGTATCTTTCAGTGTATCTGAATTGCTTGTACACCAAAACATGCAGTGTGAGAAAAAAACAGGATGAACTGGAAGCCTTGGTCAGCTCCCAGCAGCAGCTCGGTGTGGGTCAGCAGTGTGTGCCCAGGCAGCCAGGAGGGCAAACCCCATCCCAGGTGTTGAGGTTTGACTCTGGCCAAATGCCAGGGACCTGCGATCTCTGCTCTCTCCTGCTGCAGCTGTGCAGAAGAGAGGGGCAAAAACCAAACACAAACACACCGGATTTATGAGTTGAGATAAGGCACTGGTGGGGAGATACACTGAGAAAATGAGCAAACAGGTTGAAAACTTAAAGTTGCAAAGTGATTTATTAACCTAACAGAGTCAGAAGATAAATGAGAGGTAAAAATAAGCTCTTAAGACACCACTGCTTCACTCACCCCCCTTCCCTCTTAAGACACCATTTCTCAGCTCACCCCCCTCCCTCCTTCACACAACCAGCAGCTCTGGGTGGGGGGCAGGGTATGGGGTTTTCCTTAGTCAGTCCATCACCACAATTCTTCTGCTACAAACACTGTTTCTCT
>VZTX01011456.1:254368-275542 GCA_013400915.1 Pardalotus punctatus
CTTCTCCACTGACCTTGGTGTCTCCATGTTGTTTTCCCTCACATATTTTCACCTCCTCCTTCTCCTCTGGCTAAAAAGAGGTGTGTGCACACCTTGTTTTGATTACTTCTTAAATATGTTTTCACAGAGGCATAACTAACATCTCTAATTGGCCCAGGTTTGGCCAGCAGCATGTCCATCATCTTCAGAGCCATCAGAGAGTGGCTCTGCTGGACAGGGTGAAAAACTTCCAGAACCTTCACCCAGGATACACAGGAGCCACCTTTGTGCCCCTCCCTGCTCACTAGCAAAAACTGGGCCAAGTAAAACCACCCCACCAGGCTGCATCAGACACAGCAGCACCAGTCAGCCAATGGATGGGATCATCCTGCTGGATTCAGCCATGGTGCAGCCTCACCCTGAGTCCTGTGTGCTATGCTGGGTCCCACAGTTTAAGAAGAAGTGTCAAGGTTCCTGAAGGTGTCCAGAGGCAGGGGAAAAAAAAGCTGGTGGAAGGGCTGGAAGGAGTGTCTTATGAGGAGTGACTGAGGACTCGGGGTTTGTCCACTTTGCAGAAAAGGAGACTGACCTTGTTGCCCAGTACAACTTCCTGAGGAGTGGATGTGGAGAGGGAGGTGCTGATCTCTTCTCCCTGGGATCCAGTGATGGGATTTGTGTGAATGGTTCAAAACTGTGCCAAGGCAGGTTTAGACTGGAAATTCGGAAGCATTTTTTAAATATGACAACCGTCAAATACTGGAACAGGCTTACTGAGAGGTGGTCAGTGCCCCAAGCAGTCAGTGTTTAGGAGGCATTTGGACAATGCCCATAACAGCATACTTGAACTATGTCCTGAAGTGTTCAGACAGCTGGACTAGATGATTATTGTAGGTCCCTTCCAATTGAAATAGTTTGTTCTTTTCTGCCTCTCTTAAGCGGAAGAGTAAAGCTATAGGCATGCCACAATGCTCAGAAACAGCATTGCAATTTTAATTATTTCTGTTTGAAGACAGTCATAGTTTTGTATGCCACTTCCTTATAAATCACTCATTATCCTCACATGGCTGTTTTCTTCCCTCAAAATTCATAACAGCTTAATAGAATAATTGTTGTGATAATTATGTGCATACCACTGTATACAACATTTGCATCACCTGTATACAAGCACAGCTCTTAAGCTCAGATTATGCCTGAAGCGGATATTTACATCGTATTAATTGTAAATGTGTTTGCACACAAACTGCAAGTCTCCCTAATTCAGGATATTTTTGACTGTAGAGCTTTGTATTGTTCTGTTACAAAGTAATGCTAAATGACAGGCAGAAAAACCAGGCAGATTCATGTAAACACACTCTTTATAATAAATTTAGCAATACCCTTCAATAGTTTAAGCTCATATCATATTAATACATCTGTGTTTTGCTTAAGTTAACATACTTTATTGTATTTTTCTATTTGTTAGTGAATGGTATGAATAAAATGTGTTTGAAGAGATAGTTCTCTTTTCCTGTTTTTAGTCCCACCTTCCAATTGCTAAAATAATTATGAGAGGTAGACTAGCATTCATGTTCTTATGTGTACCTACCATGAACAGCTTCAGGAAGGCAGTCAGGTAGATGATACAAGCAAAATTGATTTTTTTCCATATATTACATCTGAAGAACAAAGAACTGTCTGAAATTCAACAAAAGCAAATGCAGGGTCCTGCACCTGGGAAGGAATAATTCTAGGCACCAGCACAGCTCGGGACTGATCTGCTGGGAAGCAGCTCTATGGAGAAGGACCTGGGAGTCCTGGTGGGCAGCAAGCTGTCCATGAGCCAGCAGGGTGCCCTGGTGGCAAAGAAGGCCAATGGTGTCCTGGGGTGCATTAGGAAGAGCATTGCCAGCAGGTCAAGGGAGATGATCCTGCCCCTGTGTTCAGCCTTAGTGAGGCCACATCTGGAGTGCTGTGTCCAATTCTGGACTCCTCAGTAAAAGAGAGACATGGAATCAATTTATAAGTATCTAAAGGAGATGTGCCAGGGGCATGGAACCTTGGTGGTGCCAAGCAATAGGACAAGGGATAATGGGCACAAACTGATGCACAGGAAGTTCCACCTGAACATGAGGCAGAACTTCTTCACTGTGCAGTGACCAAGCACTGGAACAGGTTGTTCAGAGAGACTGTAGAGTCTCTCTCACTGGAGATATCTAAGAATCATCAGGACACAACCCTGTGTCATGTGCTCTGGGATGATGCTATTTGAACAGGGAGGCTGGACCAGATTGTTCCCTGGTGGAACCTTCCAGCCTTACTCATTCTGCAACAAATCACGTAAAATAACCATTCAGGATGGAGGTATGAGGGGAAAAAATTAGTCTTGGCTTGCCTGTAAAACTTTTTCAATCACAAAATTTTGATACAGGTATGGCATCACTGGTATACAGACTGACTTCATTGGCTCTGAAATCTTTATTCCCAGTTTTATCTTTGCATAGCATAATGAAGTTAAAATAGAGAATAAGACTTACTGTTTTAGGTATCTATCTGGAAGTTAAGAAAAAATATTCTCTATGCAAAGTCTTTATTGGGAAGAAGAGGTAAGGTATATAATAACCAAGAAGGAAATTACTTCAAATCCTGCAAGTGTGGGACCTCTTTTTCTCAGTAAAAAAGAAAATCCCAAGCTGTGTACCTTCAATACAAATATGACAAGGCACTAGTGTACAATTACTGGAAATTTTTGTTAATCTTAAAGTACTAATGGTATCTACAGGGCAAATTGACATTTATTGTTGGAGTTCTTAATGTCATACCTAATGTGTTTTCCATCAAAGATAATTGTTTGGTTTATTATGTTATTATCCAGGCAGCCATAGCTGCAGTTCAGTTGTCCAAGGGTTTTTCTTTTGCTTTAGTGTCATGCTTGTCTAAGAAAGGCTTCCAGTCCAGGTGCTTTCTGGCAGTCTCTTACTCCACTGATAGCTGGGACATATGTATATTTTTAACAGTCTTTTTTGAAAAATGCTTTGTATTGAAAAAAAATAACATCTAGAGTTAAAGCAGGAAATGTAGGAATAACTTCTGTTTAAAAGTTGTGTTTATATTGTTTTCCCAATTCTCTCTCATTCCCAACTCGTTTGGAGAAAACCTGAGGGAGCAGACAGAAGGGATGGAAGGCATAAACTCTAAGTGGTCCTAGACATCTCCAGTAAGATTTGAATGTCTCAGTAAGGATGGTTGCTTGTGTGTGCACTGCAGAACATAGCTGACAGCTTTCTGTGTCCTTCAGTCAAGAGGAGGGGCTTCTGCACCATCTGTGATGTGTACTGAAGTCCAAAAGTTTGCAGCTGCCTGACGATCTTTCTATATCAAGAAAATTGTCCTGTTGGAAGTCCTGGAAGGGGTGAATGTTGTGTTTATCCCCAGCTGGCATCTGAGCACCTCCCAACAGCTTATTCATTTCTCCACAGTGGGATGAGGGAGAGAATTGGAAGGATAAAAGTAAGAAAACTTGTGGGTTGAGATTAAGACAGTTTAATAGGTAAAGCAAAAGCTGTGCATGAAAGCAAAGCAAAACAAGGAATTTATTCACTACTTCCTTCGTGGGCACACCATGCGTTCAACCATCCTCAGGAATGCAGAGCTCCATTGCACGTAACAGTGACTTACAAATGAGTGGTTTAGGTTGCTTAAAAAATCACTGTCAAAGGTATTAGCAAAAGCAGGTTTAATATAAATTTGTGACTAACGAAGTTCAATGGCAAGGTTCATTCTATTACGTATTACAATGATGAAACACACAAAGAAAATTCAGATTAGAATCAGCTTAGAATGATTTACATAGAGACCAGTGATGGAAAAGAATAAGGATGTAAAAGGTTGAGACCTTCCCACTGAATCACAAGGTTCAGAGAGGACCCCCTTTCTGTCAAAATTCCCGATGAGTCCAAACTCAGCCACAGACTTGGAGACTTTCCTACCCTCCTATCTTGTGTATTTGATTGTTCTCAGTTGATGAAGAAGCTATTCAATGGTCAGGGAGTAGATAGTGTGTACAGAAAATGTCACTCCAAAATTTCATTTGGGTTCACTTTATTTGAGGGGTTATAAGCTGTATCTTGCCATACTATCCGGTTGGTAGAAGTGGTGGGAATCTGATTACTCTGTATGTGAGGCAGGGAATGTAGCATATCTGTAAATGCATTGCTGAGAACTCAGTCTTAGTTCTTTCTTAGTGCCTTGTGTGCTTTCACTTGAGGGTTTTATGTTTCTCATGAAGTACATGTCAGAGCAGGTATAAAGCAAATGCACCCTCCTTCTTATTAGTCTAGGATGTACCTTTTAACCCACACTCAATGTAGTATTTTTTGCTAGTTTTTGTTTGAACTGACAATCTTTTTTTTGTATTAATGGTTGAGGTGTGCCTGAAGTTAGAACATAACAGAGCCATTCTTTTCCAGGTTGGCTTTTTTTTAGCAACTCCAAGTACTAGACCCAACCATCTGGCAAGGTGAGCTGCAGAATAGCAGAGTCAAAGAGCTTTTATAGAAATCACAGCTGAATATTTAAAGCTGACTTATTACTGCAGGAGGGATTTGGTACCACAATTTGCCGTTCTCTGAAAATGAATGCCACCTCTTGGTGTTGAGACTTCTTTTAATGAAGATGGTGTTGAATAGAGGGAAAAGTTGGTCAAAGGGTGACTCATAAGAGCAAATAATGGGCAAATATCTATAAAATACTAGTACAAAAAACCTCATGGTTAAACCAGTTTTCTTTAAGAAGGCATCAGTCACTTCTTACAAGCGTCCCCCTGGGGTATACTGCAGGATGCATAGAATATGGGTAAATTCTTCCAGACATTACTCTATATCATCCTGATGTTGTGTTGAAATCTGCGTAAAGGGAACTTCTGCCTCTACTTGTTCATTCTGATTGTGTTTTTAATAAACAAAAAAATCGATTCATAATTAAGTGTTCAACAGTGTTAAAGTGGCAAATGAATCTAATGTTAAAGCTTTTAAGAAAGATAGATTTAACTAGAATTCTGTTATTTTTACATCCAAAGGTTTCAGTGTAGTAACTATTAGTAAAATGTGTCATCATGGCTTGATTGCATCTGTTCCTTCAGTGCCAGTTAATGTCTGATGCGGTGAAGCAGAATGCATTTGTGAAAGAAAAAGTGGTGCTTCACTTGTGGAATAAAGAAATAAAAGATTTGAGATAAGTGATTTAAACCATTTATGTGAGCTGTGGAGAAGGCATGTTGTGATAGAACAGGGGACAGATAATCATCAATGCCTGTTCTGGCTTTCTGTGGTCCTGGATAATTCTGCAGGCATTATCAAAAGAATTCAGTTGTAGAATGCACTGAATGAGAACTGAGCACTCTCATCTCTTGCTTACATGTAAAATGAGTGTCACAGATTCATGGAATATCTTGAGTTGGGAAGGTCTCTTTCTGCAGCGCTCCTCTCCAGTGTCTCATTCCCCATTCTCTCTGTACCTTCAGGGTTGCCCCATCCCAGGTGTAGAATCCAGCACTTGTTGTTAAACTTCATATGGTTGGTGATTGCCCAGTCCTCTGATTTGTCAAGGTGTCTCTGCAGGGCCCCTTGATGGTATGATTAGGCAGTGTAACCTAAACAGACACTGAATCATTATTGAGAAGAAATCCTTATTAATAAAACTGTGTAGTAGTAATGATAATGTTGTTACTGATGCCCATGGGTATCGTGCAGTTGCTTGCTGGAAGGCAGGTTTTGTTTGGGGAGCATTTCAATAACTTTTCATCATCTGGGAATTACTGGGACTTGTACTTAGGGGAAGGCAGTTCAAAATGAATGGATTGGCATAACCAGTATGTTTCTGACTATTCCTGTTTGTGAAGTGTTTGTAGTACAGCTAGCATTGCAGCTGATTGCATGAATAGTCCTCTGTCATGCAAGGTTAAGTGACAGTATACTGTAGGTGAGCAACTGAGGTGTGCACAGTACTAGAATTCATCTCCTGTGCAGTTCTACATGTGGGCGCATGTCTATGCTTCTTCAGCATTAAGGAAAACTGTCACTCCACCTTTTTCTTGTCCTAGGACCAGTACCTTCTTACTCTAGCTTTTACATGTTCCCTTATTCCCTCTGTCTTTTTAGAGCTTGACTAGTCATTTGGTTTCATCTTTGTTCAAGCTTCTATGCAGCATTTGATAATAGGTTTAGCTATAGTTGGAGACTGTTTGATCTAACTCCATTCTGTGGCCTTAAACATACCAGTGTTACTGCTTGTTACAGCAACGTTCACCCCACAGTACAATGAGATAAGATGAACATAAGGGACAGACTTCAGCTGTATGATTGCATTGCATGAGCTCCTATTTTTATTTCAAAATTGCCCCTAAGATTGTTTTAGTTGATCGATCTATCTGTATTTAACAAGTGTATTTGCAAATATGCTAAGATTAAAGCTTTCATTTATGGGAGAAGAGAAATTATTATTCTGACAAAGATATGATAACAGGTCAGTACCATAAACTCATAGAATATTGGAAGACTTGGAAGGGACTTGGAATATAGACTTGGAAGGTACCCGCAAGGGTCACTTGAGTCCAGCACTTACATGGCCCATGCAGGGATTGAATGCACAGCTTTGGTGTTATTAGCACCATAGTCTGATCAACTGAGCTAAACCCCTTATTTTGCCTTGCACAGGTGACAAAACCCCCACATTTTATTCTGTGGCCAGTGGGTCTAAATAAATATGTACAATTTTGCTTATGTTTTTTACTTACCTTTTTTGGGACCTGCAGTTCTTGTGACAGCAGATGCTGTTATGATTGGTTTGTTCTTCTGTATGCTGTTGCATACTTCTTCCTGCATTTCAGTAAAGGTGTTCTCTGGAACTGCCTTCTCAGACACCAATTTTTAACTGGATCTGTAGGGACCTGTAGGGCCTTAATTATTGTAGAGACTGTCTTTGAATTTGAACATTCTAGTCAAAAGGTACAGCAGAGAGGGAAAAAATTGTGATCATACAAGCTTTTTCCTTAGGAGAAAGAAACCTAACCATAATAATTAAGTCTTAGTGATAATAGTGTTCAAGACACTTGGTCTGGCACTTGAAATGAATTTTGAGGTGCCGCTTTGAAGGAAAGGAGCAGTTAGTGGTGAAATGCCTCTGTCCCCTTGGATTAAGAGGAAATTGTTTGTAACAGGGTAGTGTTTTCTGCCTATCTACCTAGTCTAGCATAGTCACTTTTTTTCTAGCGAGCTTTGGGAAATCTGTTAGGGTTTCCAGATGCTCCCTTTTTCAAAATCACTCCTTCGTAGTTTCTGTTGTTGGTTGTGCACTGTTGGTCTATATTTGCAATTTGCTGTTGTTTCTCTTTGCTTCTGCACTATAGGTCTAAGGTTTTTTTCCCTCTTCTCTTTTCCTGTCCTGTCCTGTTCTTTTTCTTTTCTTTTCCCTTTATTTTCTTTTTTTTTTTTTTTTTCTTACTTCCTTTTCTGCAGTTTACCTAACACTTGCCACTTCTCTGCTCAGCAAACCTTGCTAGGATGATTTCCTGTTGGCTTGGCTAAACCACACATGTCACTGCAGCCCTGGTTACTCCTTATGACAGTTCAATAAAAATCTCAGGTCAGGGAGTGCTGTTTCAGAGTGTACAGAGATACTGTTTCTGCCAGTATGTTCTGTCACTGGTGGCTTCTACAAAAAATGGGAGAAAAATGTAATAGCTACAGTCTAGACATACACAACAGCATGGAGCTTTACTCAGTCGCTTCTTTTTTCTTCTGGAAGGTTTCATTCACAAGACTAGAATTTTCCTTGTGTTAAAAGCCCATCTTTCAGTTTGGGAACATACCCAAAGCAGTTTCCTGGTGATTGTTCTGTAGCCCATTACCCAGGTGTTATCAAAACTGGCAGCTGTTACAGACTCTTTTAAGGACTGTGAGACTTTGATAAGGTACTATTCAGCATGGCAAACAGCTGTGTAAATCTGCAAGAAGAGCTAAATGAGGGAGGCAATGAAAAATATTTGTGCTAATGAGGATTTCTGCACCCGTTAAGTGCTTGGGAAGAAGTTGATGTGATATTTGTGACTTGTCATGAGTATGCAGCTTGAAATCACTGTTTCTAAAGGCTGTATGTTTCCATCTGATTAAGTATCTGTTGCATAATCTTTCCCCAATTTTGTATAAGTGGATTTCAGTCTTCTGTACATGACCATTCAAAAAAATATTGTGAAGGCTTTCTCCTCAAGTTGTCTTCCAAAGGCAGAGGAGGAGCAGCAATGCTCCCCCATCCACTGAAAAGTTGCCAATATGTATTACTGTAACCTATGTTAACCTCTGCTTAACTAGGACTATTATATTTACATTTTTCGAATGTTGGCAAGTTTTAAGAGAAGATGTGTCAATGAAAGTTGAAATACTACTTCTGGGAGGTTCTTTCAGTTTCCAGCTGAAGATCTTGGTCAGAAACCATCTCTTAGATTTGACCAATCATCACAATGCTTTTCTTCAAAATCTTTCAAATCCCACTTTCCAGCTATAGCTCCTCTGTTTTTTTTCTGTGAGGAGAAACAAATCAACTTCTGTAGCTGCAAGAGGACAGTGTTGCAGAAGAGTGTGTAAAAGAGAATATTCTTGCTCTGTTTTTTCCCTCATTTTCCCTTTTTATTAACTGCATGAAGTGAACTGGTAGTGATAGCCTACTGCAGTAGGTGAGCAAGCACTTGTAATCTCCCTCACCCTGGAGGGATTTGGTGCTAGCAAACCAGGATGAGAATGTCAAGGTAGTAGTAGAAAATTCTGCTGTGTTTGTTTACTTGGGGATTAACTAAGTTTGCATGTCCTCAGAAAGCTGAAGTACTGATTGCACTATTGGGAATGTAAGAGTACTTATATTCCTGGATGTGTCTGCTTGACCTTGTCACATTTTTGGGATGATAAAGAACTGTAAGTCCCCACCTGTGGTGCTTTGCTAAAAAGGAATAATTTTGGTAATCAGGCCCTGTACAATTTATTGCAATACATTATTTTTATAAACTACCTGGAAATTCTGTAAGGAGTATACACCTGAACAGATTGTGATTCATCTGATAGTTTGAATATTTCTTCCAGCCAGCTAGGTTAACAGAGCTAGAGGAAATGTTTCTGAAGAGTCAACCCTTTGTGTATTAAATTACATCATTCTACCAATGTATGTTAGAGAAATCTTCATTGAGATGGTAGTGCCATAGACATGATTTGTCATACATAACAATGCAGCATTTGGAAGCATCTGAGTTGATGCTGCAGTTAGGTGCATGTATTCTCAAGCTTAGCCTCCCTTTGTGCTAATGTGTTACATGGACTTGGATTCTGTAACGAGATTACTGTGAAATCAGACAGGAGAAGGCAGAGATATCTTCTGTTGACTTTTTTTCACTCTCTGAGGTTGACAGCTAGTACCACTTTCTTCAGAGATCTCATGTTCAGTGCTGTGGGGATTTGAAGTAACTAAAAGCCCTTGCATTAAACTGAGAACTTGAAGGAAAAGACTGTATTATAGCTAGTAATATTCATTGTATTGTTACAGAAGTCTGAATCCTGTAAGGAAAACCTGGATATTATTTTAACATAATACTGTAGTTAACTTTCCTCATGTTCTTCGCTATATAATAGAAAGCTGTGTTGTGTCCCCTCTTCCCCAATAATGAAGATTTCAAATTTGAAATAAAGATTTTCTATCCCTAAACTGGAGGTTTTATGCAGGCACGAACAATTTGCTTGCAAAATCCAGGTTGAGTTGTGCACAGATATGTCCCACTGTGTGTGTGCAGTTTTGTAATGATGCCATGTAGAACTATTGTCAGATTTACTTGTGGTTTGCTAACGCATTTCAGACATGGGTTTTCTTGTGTTAAATACCATTTTGTTCTCTGTTTCAGTGTGCAAGGACCCACCATACAAAGTTGAAGAATCTGGATATGCTGGTTTCATTTTACCAATTGAGGTTTACTTCAAAAACAAGGTATGGAATCCAATGTTTTTCATAAGAAAAAAACCCTCATATGGAAGTAAGGTTTTAAGTTTTGAAGTTAATTTGTAAACTCTCTTAAAAATTAGACTTAAAGCTATCTTTGTCAGTGCTGTTCCTCAACCCAATACTACTGTGACTTTTGGAAATGCATAATTGTATTTCACAGAATCACAGAATAGGTCAGATTAGTAGGGAGCACAGTGGATCATATGGTCCAGCCCCCCTGCTCAAGCAGCATCATCCCAGAGCACATGACACAGGGTTGTGTCCTGATGATTCTTGGATATCTCCAGTGAGGGAGACTCTACAGTCTCTCTGAGCAACCTGTTCCAGTGCTTGGTCACTGCACAGTGAAGAAGTTCTGCCTCATGTTCAGGTGGAACTTCCTGTGCATCAGTTTGTGCCCATTATCCCTTGTCCTATTGCTTGGCATCACTGAGCAGAGCTTGGATCCATCTTCTTGACGCCCTTCCTTCAGATTCTTATAAACAGTAAAGTCCCTCCCAGTTGTCTCTGCTCGAGGCTGAACAGGCCCAATTCTCTCAGCCTTTCCTCCTGAAAGAGATGCTCCAGATCCCTCGTAATTTTTGTGTCTGCTTGACTAACTCCAGCAGCTCTGTGTCTCTCTGGTACTGAGGAGCACAGAACTGGGCACAGCACTCCAGATGTGGCCTCACAAGGGCTGAGTAGAGGTGCAGGATCGTCTCCCTTGACCTGCTGGCAATGCTTTTCCTAATGCACCCCAGGACACCATTGGCCTTCTTTGCCACCAGGGCACCCTGCTGGCTCATGGACAGCTTGCTGTCCACCAGGACTCCGAGGTCCTTCTCCACAGAGCTGCTTCCCAGCAGATCAGCCCCCAGCCTGTGCTGGTGCCTGGGGTTATTCCTCCTCAAGTGCAGGACACTGTATTTGCCTTTGTTGAATTTCAGAAGGTTCTTCTCTGCCCATCTCTCCACCCTGCTGAGGCCCTTCTGAAGGGCTGCACGGCCCTCTGGGGTCACTGATCCCAGCTCTGTGTCATCAATGAACTTGCTGAGGAGGCATCTGCCCCTTCATCCAAGTCACTGATGGAAAACCTAAACAATATTGGACCCAATATTGTCTCTCAGTGGACACTATTTAGTAGATAACTCTCTGAAATTAAACCTGCCTTATTAAAAGAGAGAAGGAATTACTCAGAAGAATTACTAGCCCTGCTAAAAATAATGCTTAAATAATGCTTAAAAATGTTTAAGAGCCACTTAAACTTGAGGAAAGGACACCAGTCTTGATTATGTTGATTACATAATGAATTGTTCTATTTTAGTATTGCAAATCTTTATAATTTGTTCAGGTTTTGATCTTTCATAACAGTCTTTTTTTAAAAAAATCCTGCATTCTTTGTCTGTTCAAAGCCATTCTTTTAGGCTGCTTGTTTGTACTCTTTATATTCTACATTACCAGGCTCAAACCAAACCCAGTGCCATTCTGCAAAACTTATGTTAAATGTTATACTTCACATTCTAAGTAATTACTGCACTTCCTGTGAGTCTATCAAATAGCAAATACAGAGGTTTTCTTTAACATGCATAAAGGGAGCTGCATTACTAATAACTAGTTCAGATGAAAAGAACTGGATTTGTGTGAAATTAAAGAGCTAAGTCTCGCAAAGTTTAATGTACACTACCTTAATATCCAAAGTTATTTAGGTTCCCTTTATATGTTATGTGCCTTGGTGGAGCTGTTATGATACTTAACATGTGATTCAAAGATACCCGTGTGTTTATTTTGTATTACCAAGATGTAGTCTGAAATAATTATTTTAATCAAGTCAACATTATATCTTTAATGTGTTGAATGCTTTGTGAAATACTAAAACAAAAAGAAAATAGAAATGCATAGTAAAAGACTTTCTGGAACCCCAATCACTTAAAATTTCTGTTGGGGTTAGCTATGTGTGCCTTCAAGTATGTATTCCAGAATTCTTTTATCTTTCAAGAAAGCCCTGTTAAGGTGTGAGGTGTGGATAATTCTGCTCAGGCACTTTGGAAGTTGTAGGTTTTGAACAGGTAATTCTGACATGTTCCCTGTATCAATCTGTGATGGGCAGGTCTTGATTTACCCTGTTGGCTGTTGGAAGTGGAAACGGGACTGCCTCAGTGAGTTGATTGGATTTTTTGGTACACTTTTTAGCCCTGTTTCTATTAGGGAAGCTGTTTTGATTAATTCAGGAAATCTAATGAAAAGCAACCAAGTCTCTTCAACTCCTCTATTAAATGTTCATCCCACAGAAAAAGCAGAAGACAGTGAGTCAATTATTTAGCATCTCTACAGAAAGCTTCCTGCCCAACATTTCTTTCTTTGTTTTCCACTCAGACTTGTGGCTGCCTTTCTGAGTGTGGAGACTGCAAGTCTCAGGTGTTCCCCAGCAGAAGTTGTGGCTTAGACTGAGATCAAGAGGGCAGCAGTGATTACAACTCACCTTACCCTCAGGCAACATGTGGAATTAGGAAGTTTGCAAACATCCCTCACCCCTTTTTGGTGTCATGGAATACAACAAGCAGCAGTTGAACTGAGTGAGTCAATTAGTTCCTCCCACAGCTGCAGCAGCATGCCCTTCCCTGGGGTGAATGCAATACAAAGGAAGAGTGGCACAAAAATTGAGATGACAAATTACTGTTTTCTCCTGGGTCAGCTACGCTTTCTCCCCTTAGGCAGTTCACAGGTATTCCAGTACAGAAAAAGAGGAGATAGACAGAAGGAGGTAGAGGAGACATACCATCATAATTTATTAAAGGTAGACTACTGTTCAGTGTCAGATTCAGAAAATACCTTCACGGTTGGAGAAAGGAGGGGTACAGGAGACCACCTGGACCACAGAGGATTAAAGGGTTCCTGTTCCCAGGACTAAACAGAAATTGGTAGAAAATTTAATGGGTATTTCATCATGATAGAAAAATATTCCAAGGTTTAAAGAGTTACAGAAATTACAATCAACCCCCTCTCCCAAATTCAGCAACAACAGGCTATAGTTGTTAGTCATTGAGACAAAGTCCTTAAAAATGATTTTATGTTAAAGACTCATACTTTGGAAAATGAAGTCCATATAGGATAAGGCTCATAAACTGTAGCACATTCTATCTTCCCTGTTTTAAAATAATGGCAGTGCGGTGGTACTGAGGGTTTTTTGTGAAGTAAGTCTGCTTTTTAATCACTGGTTATGTTCATCTGACTTTCCACAAAATTGTTTGAAGATGACCATTTATGAATTATTGCAACTTGGCATTTATGGCAAAGCTGCTGGTACCAACCCGTTGCCTATAGCAACATCACAGTTTTCTAAGCAGACCAGGGAATAAATTACTTCCATTTTTTTCTGCATGAAATCATCTTAATATTTCTAACAACAAGAAATATCATCCATGCTTGCCTTTGAAAATGATCTGTCAAGAAAATAGTTCATCTAGGGGAACTGCTTTCTTTTGTCTTCAGAAACAGACAACTGCAAGCCTTTTGGATCAGGTCCCCTTTTGTTTTTTCAGCTCCAAGTCTAGAGATGGGACACTTTAGGGTGTCCCTTGGCTGTGTTTGAAACCTCTGATTTAACTTTTAGAATAACTGAGATTTCTATGCTTTCTGTTCATCCCATACGTGGAATCCTGAATCAAAATTCATGGTTAATGTGAATTTCTTAAGCATCTGTCACTGAACAGAGCATGTATTTTAATTACATGCAGTCTTGGATATGTGCTAAGGTTTTGCCATATTTCTTTCTTCTCTTCCCTTATGGTTCCCCTTTTACTGAAACTTTTTTCAATTTGACTTTTTATTTTTGTACTTTCCTAAGGCTTCATTTGGTGACTTCCACTGCACATCAGGACCTTTGGAGGAAGGGCTACCTAATAGCATCTTAAAAAAGCACTTAATGCACATGCAGTTTTCTATCAGGGACTGTGTAAATGTGTAACACAAAATGTACTTAGTTTGTAATACCAGATGGAAGGTACTGAAGTCTGTTTGATGCCACTAGTGTCCTTTTTCAGCTGAGGCTTTCTCAGGGCACTAGAGCACTGGTGATTTCTCCTGAGCTAATTTAGCCTTTTCTGTTTTTTCTCTTTCCGTATTGGTACAGGGAACATTCAAATTAATTTTTTCGCTGCAGCAGCAGAGAATTTTAATTGCTTGAAAATTCTGGTGGAACACTTGAAATCTATCTGACCACACTTGTTCAAGGCAATGAAGTTTCTTTAAAAAATGAGCAGACTCCATAAGTAGAAGATCAGATATAGTACATTCATACTTCCCCCTTTTTATAAGTTGTGAAGAAAACAATAGTTGGGCTTCAGTGGAGAAATTTGCATTCAAAACTTGCTACACTGTCTTCAGCACTCTCTAGGGCTCAGAAATGTGATTGTGTTTTTGACTAAGTTACCTTGTGTCTGCTGAATCATTGTACTTGCCTGTGCACCTATCTGTAGCCTGAGCCAAACCTGACTTAAAAGTGTCAATTAAGTCTTCTCAGGACTATATGAAATTAATGCATTTTACCCTGTGTTATCATGGGTTGATAGGAGCTTCTCTGATTTACTGTAGGTCAGCTGATTCTTGGTAAATTCCATGTGTGTCTGGGAACACAGAGAATGGTTAAAATTACATAATTTTAATTGTAATTGACAGTCTTTATGTAGCCTTTGTTTTCATCTTAGTTAGTTTTGGTGCTAGATGTTTCTATCTGGTTATTTTCAACCCTCAGGAAGAACCTAAGAAAGTTCGATTTGACTATGACTTATTCCTGCACCTTGAAGGCCACCCACCTGTAAATCACCTCCGCTGTGAAAAGCTCACATTCAACAACCCGACAGAGGAATTCAGAAGAAAGCTGCTAAAGGCAGGAGGGGTGAGTCCTGCACCCATGTCAAAAGCCATCACAATAAAGATGTTGCTGCTTGTTGCTGGTGCATGATTAGTGTAATGAGAAAGATTGACCTGACAGTGAAACTAAGCGAAATGTTTTTGTGATTAACTTCATACAGGAGGTCATTACTTGTCTTTGAGTGGAATGGGTGAACAAATGAGCATGTGCATACCTTAAATACATGATACTGTGATGGAAGTAGTAAGAAAATAGTGTCTTTCATTGGAAGAGAAATGGTTCTATATTAAGCAAAATAAATTCAGTAGTTACAAGGTAGAACAAGTCAAAACTCTAACTATAAACAAACCTACTTAAATTTATATAATATGTTACGCAGTCTGAATCAGAAAAATGTACCAACTTCTTTATGTGTTGCCAGAGTTAAGCGATGTGAAAAAGCCAAAAGGAAGTTTACCCATTTGGAGGGAGGAGAGGGCTCAAAAGGATAAACTTTTAGGTTTACTCTTTGTCTGTTTGTGGAAACTGTTCTGTTGCATTTCACACAATGACAGCCTAATTCATTCTGTCAGGGACTATCAGAGGTTCAGCCATGGGGTCTGCTCAGGACTTCACCCCTCCTTGCTGGGATATGAAACTCTCCCTGGGCTCGGCTCCACTGCTGGGCTGTCTTTGTGGGCCTGAGGCTCTCATGTGTCGGGCTGGGCTGCTGCTTCTTGCCTTCCTTCCACTGTGAAGAGCCTGACTGTCTGCTCCATTTCCTCTGATCAGTGCTATGATGATGGGAGGGAATGGAGGAGCTGTTGGATGCCCCTGAAGCCATCTCTCCTTCGACCTGAGTCAGCCTTGGTCCTGTAGCTGCTTCTTGCTGCATGAAATCTCCAGCCCCACGATCTCAGTAACCTCCTCTTGCCTCCCACTGTTTTGTTGTTGGTGTTTGTGTTAGAGATCCAAACTGTAGGCAGTGTGGAGGTAGGGTCTGACAAAAACCAAGCAGAGGCTACAGTTCCTACCCTCCCCTGGCTCCCAGGGCTGTGACCAGCTGACAAGAATTGGGGCACTGATATCCATTGTTGCTGCCTGGGCACACATGTGGCCCTGGCTCAGCTCACAGCCCTCCCATGCCCAGGGCCATGCTCCAGAGCTGTTTTCCAGCCCTAGCCTCATGGCTGCAGGGCTCTGCCTTGCTGGGGCAGTAGTTGGTATCTGGTATTTGTCCTCATTGTATTTCATGAGGCTACTGTTAACCCCTTCTTCCAGACTGTCTGGGTCCCTCCTGTAAGCCCTGCTTGCTCTGAAGTGTCAGATGCTTCACTTCCCAGTTATCTGCAGACCTCATGAGTGTGTTTAGTCTCCTTTACCAAGTCACTGATAGAGATGTTAAGAAAGCCATCATGCTGTGAAATTATAAGTGTTAATGCCAGTGCCTATCTGTATTTTTAAACAGTCATAGCAGAAGTGGGTAACCCCTTTTGGTGCCTTTAGAGAGTAGTGGATTATGGGCTGGAGACAGGAGGGAGCTAGTGTGAGAATCTTCAGTCTGCTGAAGAGAATCTTTGAAAACAGAGCAAAAACAAGTAGCATGTTTGAAAGACCCTGTTGCCCTCCTGAAGAAGAGAGCTGTTACAACTACAGTTATATTGAAATAGAAGCATGAGCAGTGTTTTATGTTAGCATTTATTAGGAGCAAGAGGGTATCCATGTCTGGACAATGTATTAGCTTTTTAGTGTGTTTGCAAATAAAACATTGAGATTGTATTCTGGTGAACTTTGTGAGCCACTGCTTTAATATTTGTTAATAACTGACTGGATAAGATTATTAAGTTTTAACCACAAGTGTAATAAATCTAATACCATCAGAGACTTTAAGGTTCGGGAGTAATGGTTAAAAAGGTTAAAATAGGAAGCTTCCTTTTAATTGCTAGTTTTCTATGCCTTTTAATTTTAGGTTTCTTGAGTTAACAAAAGCAAAAATGTTGCCTAAGTGTTAATAACAAAATATGGCATGTTTGTTCAAATTCTTTCCCTGAATATTATCAGCATGGTCATTGTTAAATGCATTACATCATTGTCTTTTGTCTTCTGGATGCTTCAAACTGCATGGCTTTTTCTTTTTCTCTATTATCCTAGTTTCTTTCCAAGAAATGAATACCTTCTCATGAAGTTACCACTGTTTTCTGCATCCTCTATGGGCTTTTTGACCTGGGAGTTTATCTGATCAGCTTGACAGAAATAATGTAATAGCATTCTGTCTGTCTTGTCACTAAAAGTTTCTGTGAAGAGCTTACATCTCCTGGTGTTGAAAAACCCATTACACTTTGAAATGTTGGAAACAGCCTTTTCTTTGACTCTTGCAGAAGTCCTGTAAAGCTGACTTTCACTGCCAAGTGTGTGAATTCATTCTGTTGTCTGTTCTACGCAGAACATAAACTCGCTTATAACTTCCATGCTTTAGGCTGAGAAAAGCATTTACAGAATAATAAACTATGTGATGGGTTTTGTACTTATAAATAAGTCAAAACAATTAATACTTCTAGCTTATTACTATCTTCAAGAAAAAGCAACAGTAACAAGTTGCTGAATTTTGATAGGCAAGCACTCTGGCAAAATGAAGCTCATGTCATTCAAAATGAAAAAGATACCATATTAATATAGAACACTGAGTGGTAGCATTGAGTAAAGTCCTTTAACGTGGGGGGATGCTTACATGCTTTTAAATAGTGGTCTAAATTGCTTGATTTCTATGCAGCTTGAAACCCAGACCTGATTTGTTTTTTTCATGGGCTCAGTGACATGAACTATTAAACATGATTATTTCTCATTTGCATAAACATACGCATATTACGAATAGTGTGTTCTTCTGGAAGGAAAAATGTAGATTCACCAGGTACCTGCATGCAGCTCTATTCAGTATAGGTTTGCCTCTGTATTTGTCTTTTGTTGTGGATTCCTTGAATTGTCACTTGGATGCTCTCAACTCTCCTTTTCCCTCAGACATATATCTTGTGGCATCCCAAATGTGAACTAGTCAAGGTAACTTGCTATAGCTACTGTTCTTTTGGCTTTCAAGCTAAGAAAGTTTTGTTACCCTTCTCCATCCTGCATGCCCAGTAAGGTCTGACTGGCTATCCTGTAGCTCACTGAGAGAGTAAGAGCAACATTGGGATACCACAAGTAATTAAAAAGTGAGAACTCTGTAGTACAGCTTTGTAGTGCCACTGTGGCTACGTTAGTTAAGACAAACAGGACATTTAGTGTGGTAGCAATCATTTAGATTAGCTCTGTGGAATATTTGTATCTTAGCATTTTATTTGTTATCACCAGAAGCATAAATATGCTGTCAGTCTTCATTATTAGGTCACCAACTTGCTGATTTCTCTTTCAAGGGACGATTACTTTTTCAGCCTTTAGAAAAAGGATTTGATTTGGCTTCAGAGATTCTCTAATCAGGAAGGTAAATAGTTTTTTGGGTTCACTCTTAGGCTATATCCAATTGGCAAAGTTTTCCACTTTCAGAAATATATTTTCTACACTGAACATGTTGCAACCTCTTGAAAAGATTTAGTTATGCTGAAGTCCATGTCTGCCATTCACTCATTTTCAGTTGGTCTTATTCTCACAATTGAAAAAGAAATGTTTACAGAAGAAATAAAAATATCTTCAAGAGTACACTGGACAAATTCAACCAAACAATTAGTTTTTTAATATTCTGTATCTTTGTATATATATTCTGAATGATGTTCCTTTTACACAGGTTTCCTGTGGAAATGATGCCACTGAGAATTTTTTGCACCATTTACTCAGTGTAGTAGCTCATCATCTGTAGCTACCATGTATGCTCAAGTGAATTAGCAACCTGTTGTTTGAGATCCCCAAGGGCACCATGGATACAGATGATGACTTTTAGTTAATCCATGCTTTACCAAGCAAGTCATCAAGCTACTGGTAGTGACAGAACTGTATACATGCAGTCTCCTACACAGCCCATCCTCTACACACAGCACAAAATTATGCATGAGTAGGCACAGTAGGATTGAAGTTTTGGTCATGTAAACACCAGTAAGTGTTGACTCTTACTTGGTCATTCCTTCCTAGATTTTTGAGTTACCTTTTGTGATCAGTTTCAGCCTCAAAGCATGAGAAAGCCTGAGGAAGAAGAGGTGGCACTGTGATTGTTGCATATGGATTTCAGAAGAGAGACGACACTGGAAAATTATAGTAATTAAGAAACAAAATTCAAATTGGAGGCAGATTTTGAATGTTGAACCCCACTGAAAACACTTATAAATAGAGTATGATTCCATTTATGTATTTTGTGTTGTTAGCAGCACTCGTTCTATTGGTTTTTTGCCTTGCTTGTTTTTCAGTTTCAAGAAAAAATTGAAAATTACACCTACTCTGTTCAGTGACCTAGTAGAAATAAATTAATTTTGAAGATGCTGAATGACAGCTGCCTAACATTTTAGAATTAAATTATGCCACTGAAAGGAAAGACTTGCTCAGACATCACTTTTTTGAATATGACGTTACAAATAACTTCATTTCCATTCTTGCAGGAAAAAGTAGTGGCAATATTTTCAGTCTACATTAAGATAGCAGTTTGATGCAGCCCTCTCTCTCATAGCTACAAATACATAAAGAGAAATGTTTGTGTTGTTTTGAAAGCTTAATTTGGAAGTTTAACATTTCCACCTTTTTGGCAGGAGACTCAAAATGAGTTGTTTAGTCCAGGAGTATACAGAAAAAAAATTAATAGATTAATTTTCTTTCCTAAAAGGAAAAGCCTTTTATCTGCCTCTTAGCGAGCAGTTACCACTGTGGACAAAACCAGTAAAATTCATTGCCTTATTACAAATGCAAATGGCTGTTAATGGTACAGTTTGAGGTTTCATGTGTAGAGGATGCAAGAAATAGGTCGCTTTTAGAGTAGTAATGACTCTATTTAGTGATAGAGTCCTTTATTATTGCATCCTGTAAAGTTTGTTAAGAAATACAAGAGCACTGTTCTTTCCTTAAAGACACTTAATCAGTTAATGAGTCAGAGAGACAAAGAATTATTCTGAGTGGGGTGCAATTTTTAGAGAAAATTATCAAGGTAAAAATTCATGTTTTGCCAAAACCCACTGCTTTCTGTTGTTTGAGATTCTTTTTCAAATCTTTGTGGTTTTATTGTTTAACAGTTGAGAAATGTCTTTTCAGTCAGTTGAGATGTCTGCATAGTGCCAGTTTTAAAACCTGTATTCATAATTCATGTAATGAAGATGAAATCATGGGGATTTCCCTCTTTTCTCTATCCTCCCTCTTTCCTGGCAAATTCCTCTGTGTCAGTTGAAATAGTTGGCTTCTACCCAGAACCAGTCTTAGGTATAATGCTGCTCTAGGTAAGGGATTATCTTTAATCTTTTGCTTTTAATATTGAAGTAATTGAATTTTCTTGAACTACATATTACTTTACTTTCAAGCAAATAACTTAAAAAAATTATATTGGTTTAAATATAAATAATAATTGTTCAGGATGACTGTATTTTTTAGCTAATGATTTATATGTTGGAACTTCAGCCTTGATGGGACTTCTATTACTGCTAGGTTTTCTTAGCAGTGTGTTATCCACTGGAATTTCAAAATCTAGGTCCACGTACCCAAGTTCAGTTGTTTGTGCTGAAGTCCACTGATTTTTCATCATCATGACTTAAGCTGTTAGTGTTGCTATGGTCATTTAAAATCATTTCTACTTTATCCCTGTGTTTCAGATGTACTCTTACATGTTGAAAGAAGTGGAGTATAGGAACCTGTCCTTCATTGTAAAATGACACAGGGTGTGGCAGCCCAGAGCCACATAAAGAAGTCCAGTTGTGTGCTATTGATGTATGACGAGTATAATTCATGATGAGTGCTGCAGAAATGTTATAGTAATGGTTCATTTTCCCCTGAATTCTGGCAGGTATCTCATAGCTTTTACCAAAAATGCTGTTGGAATTTTTCTGCAGCACACTGTAGTAAAACTCACTGTTTGTACTGAATGTGCTTCATGAAGGCGTTCTTTGATGACCAGCTCAGTACATGAAACTGCAACAGATAGCTTGGTGTGGATCGGATTATGGCAGCTTTATTGATGCCTCCTTTCATTCAGGAAAATGAAAAACTAGGAGACAGACAACAGATTTTTGGTAATGGCTCATAACCCTAAAGATGCCCTGATGTGCATTAATAAGGAAATTGTGTTGGTCTGGACCTGTGGTAGCTCATGCGGTTTCTGACTGTGTAAGTATGTATGGGTGGTAGATCTGTGACTCCTATGCATCAGGGTTGGCATGATCATGGAATAGTTTGGGTTG